>JAHZNF010003266.1:0-14187 GCA_027744215.1 Troglopedetes dispersus | reverse complement strand
GCTTATGAAAAATAAGGTGACCTGGTCTGAATCACTACTGTGAAAAAACTGACCGCGCGAAAGTTAGAGAGGTTTGAAAGTGGCAAAATAACATGTGGTCTTATCAGCGTCCTCATAATTTCTTAACACACCTTATAAGTTATAATGTTGCGAAAGGAAAAATTACGATTACAACTTTTTTTTTAGAAATTAATAAATTTTCTTTACTGGTTTTTTGTGTAAGAAAACATAAAGTTCGAAGTCAATGTATCCGCGATCCATTACTAATTTCCTATTTTGTCGGGGTACAAAAGTCGTGGCGCGGGCTTTTGGTTGTTTTTTTTCGCGGGGAAAGCTCAATCAATATTAGTTTCATATTAAAAAGAAAAAGATGCGCTTAATGGTTTGTCAGTTTGACAATGTAATAGAAGTTCTGTGTAACTTTTAAAAGCTCCCTTCACTGCCTTTTCTTCTTAATTTTTTCCCCTTCATTATTCTTCAAGTAAAAAAAATAATAATTGATATACGGATCCTCTTCCTCCTTCTTTTTGTCTCTTCGTTCTGGATTGGGTTGGGAAGACAGGAAAAAAAGTTTTGAGAACACTCGTCCACTTTTTTTTCTTAAAATAACGTGGAGCGTAACAGAGATTAAAATTTTCGACTTTGTTGTGGCAAGACTTTCATATACATATATTTTCACATACATTTTTCAGACTTGCCATATGACAAAAAAAACTCAGATTAGTTTTCCTCTTTTTTTCTCTCATACCAATATTATACATATATTATTAGGTATTATTTGTTGAAAAGGAGTCCCGTGCCAATGTCAGGTATGGTGGTGCAGACGAGAACAAAAAAAAATGACAAATTGGTTTTAACAGATTGCTTCGTCATCTACTGCGAACCCGGTCGGTCGGATTATATTTGTGGATGCGTGTGCGCGCGCCAGCGAGAGTGGGTGAGAGTGGCACAAGGAGAGGAAGAGTTGTTGGTGGTGGTTTTGGTGTGCCTGCTGAGTCTCGCTGATCGGATTTTTCCTTCATCTATGAATGTTCTGCTGACTGTGTGGCTTCAAAAAAAATAGAATAGGAAAACAGAGAAAAGGGAGAAAAGAGTTTTTCTATATGAAAAAAAATGCTTGTTTAGTTTTCTCTTTTCCACTGACTTTTTTTTTCTTTCCCACACGGCATTTTGTTGTTGTTGGTGTAATTAAAAAGTTTGCTGGCTAATCACTCAGCAGTAAGTTGTTGAGGTAAAAGAGAGGAAGGAAGGAGGAAGGATGGATGGGGAAGAAAGAGGAAACTAGCAGACGCTTGAAATGCCACTGACTGATTACTTTTTTCTTCTTTGCTGACTGCCTCCCTATTTCTTCTCTCTGTTGTGGAGAGAGAGAGAGAGAGGAAGAAGAGAAAAGAGTTTTTAAAAAGAACTACCCAGTTACAATATCCGTACTTTTTTTTGCCTCCCTTTACTTCTTCTTCCCTGGTTTAGAGCTCCCCTCCTACCTTTTTTTTCTTCATATACATAGTAGAAGTAGTTAGTATACGAATGTACAAACTATTATGATTTTTTTACCAGGCTTATTAATTTACATCCAGGAATAGGAACATTATCAGTGTTCAAAATTCCCAGAGAAAGTTGTACTAATGTTATAAGGAAAAATGTAATTTCTTTCCTTTTTCTAACGTTCCCGCAATATGAGTTGCCTTGCGGAGCTCTCCAAGAGTTACGCGATCAGTATTAAAATGATGAACTGCTGAGCAAAAGCAACCTTTATAATACCTTAACCGCTTCATTTCAGCTTGGAAAGATCCTCATATAAGACATATAACCTCTTCTATACACATTTGGTATCTGTGAACAGCTGGAAGTAAAAAATAAAAAAAGATGAATAGACGAGGATGAAAAATCCTACATTGTAACGCTCCGCGTCGAGAGAAAAGAATCAATTCTTTTTTTAATAATAATATTCATATTCGTCTCCCTCTTTTCTCCGTCGTATTCATTACAAAGCACTCACCTTTTTTTTCTCTGTTCGCTTTCTTTCTCTCTTCCTCCGTCGTCATCAATTCTTGGTTGCCAGGCGTATCGAATAATTTTATTGATATTAGCTTCTCATTCTTTTTTTTTCTTTTATTTTCTCCAGATTACTTATGCACAATTCATGCATATGAATTGGCTGCTGGAAATGCGAAAGTTTTTTTTGTACCTCATCTATCTCGAGTTTCTCCTAATCCTTTAAAAATATATTTTTGTAAAAAAGAAATTATAATACGTTCTTATTAATTTTATTGTATTACGTTGATTGATGATGATAATGGCATACCTCTTCTGTGATACATATTTTTCCTCCTTCGAAGACGAAAGAAACCAATAACAAAAAAGAAGTAATAGCAACCACGAAAATCTGCCTCTTTTAATTCTATGCTCATTTCAGTCAAATGTTAACGACTCTTTTTTTTCATCGACGTTGTGGTAGGAAATAGTCCTCCTTCTCTTCTTCTCGTCAATGGTGCGGTAGTGGTGGTAGCGTGCTCGGAAAAATATACATTTTCTTTATTATTTCCCCATTCCATATTTTTTTTTCCTCCGCGCGGAAACTGGATTCAGTCATCTCATCTTATTACTAACCATTATTATTAATTTTTGGAATGCATTGCCATCCATTTTTTTCTTGTTCCGCCGAAGTTGAAAAATATTTTTTTCGTGATTCCATCTAATAAGGATTTTTTTTTCAACATCTCCGTTTTTATCTTCACCACAGCCTGGTTTTTCATAGAATATTGAGGAAACATGGGAAATGATTTCCTAATTTTATACATATTGGTTCATATCAAAATATATACCGATGCGAGTATATCAAGCTTATATAAATTTCTCTCTCCTTAAATCCATTTTTTAGGATTTTTTTTTTCAACATCTCCGTTTTTATCTTCACCACAGCCTGGTTTTTCATAGAATATTGTGGAAACATGGGAAATGATTTCCTAATTTTATACATATTGGTTCATATCAAAATATATACCGATGCGAGTATATCAAGCTTATGTAAATTTCTCTCTCCTTAAATCCATTTTTTACCATTTCCAATCTTCGCCGATTAAATGTAAAGGTTTATTTTTTTAAGGGGAAAAATGGTGAGCTATAAATGTGGAAAGAATTTATTAGCAGAGAGCCGGTGAAATTGCTAATTTCGCATTCAAATTATGTTTCTTCTGCTGATAAGTCACCACTTACATTTCATTGTTACAATATGATTGTCTCCGTTGAAACTAATTAGAAAAGGGATGAAACGGTTGACGTCACGCTCTCAAGTACTTCTTTCCTATTTTTTCTAATTCTCTTTCATCCTAGCTCGCAGTCATGATGATGTTTACATTAATAACTATGATAGCAATTAGTCCGCGTTATTAGCCGCGTTTTTTTGGTGGGACAGCCGAGATGATTTTTCTCTTTAGTCGGTCTCCCATTCTCTTTTTTTGTGAGAGTAGCCATACCGAAAATTGAGTGACGGTTGATGATATTGCCCGACTTCGGAATGCTCCATTTGGGTCTCACACAGTGACTCCAGCGGAGCTACACCCAGGGAAGCATGTAGCGTGGCGTGACGGACAAAAAGAAACATAGAGAGAACAATACGAGTGAGCACCACTGCCACTGTCAAATAGATACATTGTTCCTTATAATAATAATAATGACGCATTCCTAAACACAATCCAAAACAAAAAAACGTACATCACCACCATCATCATCATAGAAGAATAAATGGTGAACCGATTAGAAAAAAATATATATTTATATATGTACAATGAATCAAGCTTATCAGGATTCTGGCGTTAACATTAGTGCAAGGGAAAAGTCGTGTCTGTATCGATTTGAGTTGTTTTGGACGAAAGCGCTCTTCTGAGAAGAGATGCTGATAACCCTTTTGGTTTCATGCAGGGTGGATACACATATTATGCGTGTAAGCATTTTCCCCGTGTGTGCGCCCGAGTTGTGTGTTTGTGTGTATTCTTTTTTTTTCGCGTTCCTTTTCTGATTGCTTGCCGCCATCGGCACTGTTTGTTTATGATTGTTGTTCCTTGTTGTTGCTTACTGATCTAATAGAGCATCAACACGATTACTATAATCAAACAGATGACAATGGAGGAAAAAAATGGAGATAAAAGCACATATAAATATTTCTGAAAGGGAAAAAATGGAAAAACAAAGTTAGATAACAATAGTGATGAAATAGTGTGAGAAGTTCAATTAGTAAAACAGAATTCTTTCTCTGTCTTGCTCACCCTTCTGCTGACGGGACTCATATAAGGAATTGGATGGATAGATATACAGAACCAGATAAGACGAAGGAATCGTTGTCAGCCGCGAAATAGTATTGCGAGTCGGATAAAGATAAAAGGACGAAGAAACAATAATGATTGTGTATCTCTTCTTGTGGAAGTAAAAAAAAGATACATGGTGCTCCTTTTTTCCATTCTTTTGCTGAACTCGAAAACAAAAGAATGGTGAAAACTTATTATTATTATTAATAGTAGCACCTCCGTTCCCTTTTAGATGTGTGCATGCTTTCAAAATCGTAGTCGTGTAAAGGTTGGGTCCGCACTTTATAAATGGACTTTTTTTTTAAAAAAAAAGTTCTGCTCATGTACTTTTATTTTGCTTGTTGTTGTTGTTGCACACAAAACTTGGGTATCATCACCATCCTCATCAGGGATGATGATGATGACGAAAATCATCAGTGTTGTTGATGATTCAGATCCCGGTGTTACCGCTGCGTTTTATGTGGTTATAGCTGCCTCCGTTGAGTTATGACATGGTGGCCAGAGACACTCACTTCTTATTCGTCTCTTTTTTTCACAGCAGAGAGAATGAAACAGAAGGAGTCCTCCTCGTGAGTGAGCACACTGAATTGAACAAAACTAATAGTATTTACTTTGTGAACAAAAAAAACAGAACAATATTATATTGTAAATATATTTCTCTTTAAAAAAAAAGAATAACAACAACAAGAAAAAAATATAGAGTGTTGTAGTTTTTTCTCACGTGGTAAAATTGTGTGATGAGGATGATCGTCTGATAGCGGAAAATAAGAGGAAGCGGCGCCTGGATCCCCGCTGATTCCGAAATTAGGACTATTTGTTACCTCAACTCATTCCTTCCTTGCGCTTTTTTCCTCCGCTCACTTGAGACATGCTTCCAACTACTTTTTTTTTCTTCTTCGCCTCATTCACACTCACTCACTCTTATGTGTTCCTTGCTTGGAAGAAGGAGTAAAAAAACTGTATGTTTTACTTTACATTTATAAAGCACGAAGGGAAATGCCAATATAAAAAATTCCATTTCTTTTGTACTTTGCCACCTTATTCCGAACCAGGATGGTATTTTTTTTGCTCAAACTAATATTATGTTCTCTCTCTCTCTTTTGTATTAGTTATTGTTATTACGTGTTTAATTGCGTAAAGTATATGGATTTTCGTGTGTTATTCTCGTCAGTTCATTTTTTCCAGAGAGAAAAAAAAGTAATCATAATATTGTGTCATAATAATAATAACAAAAAAATTACATTATTATTACACTCTTGTTGTTGTTTTTTTTTGTTCGCTTTTTTCCTCTTCAACATAATATTCCGCGGGACCACCACCACCACCTTTCAGATTTTTTTATGGATATGACGTGCCATACAAGAAATAGAAACTCTAAACTAGCTCATCATAACTCGTACGGGCTGAGCAATAACAGTAATGGTAATCACATACATGATTCAACAAGAAGCAAACGAGATGAAATAGAAAAATGCGAACCAATCTTTTAAAAAAATATACTTGTCGTTAGTAAGTATGTTCCATTTTTTTAAAAAAGAAACAACGTATTATTATTTATCTTTTTTATTATTATCATTACATTGTTATACTTGCACAATTTAGCGCGTTTATTGATTCTACGTGCTCAGAACAAACAAAAAGAAGATAAAATTATTATGTTCCACTTAATTTTTTTTTTGCACTTTCCTCATATATTTGTCCACGAGGGATTTCTTTTTTCAGGTGGTGAATAACAAAAATTCTTTGAAAATTGGTAGCTCGCTTGAATAGCCTTTTGAAAAGGATTATATTGCCTTCTAATTTCCAAGTTAAAAATGACCACAAAATAGAAGAGTTAAACATTGTGGCGAAATCAATGTGCGCTACTGACAGATGAACACCACTAAATATGACGTGATTGTAATAATGGTGGGAGAAATATGGTGTTGCCCTCAGTCAGCAGTCTTCGTCCGTAATAACAACAATAAAAAATACTGAGCGAGTATAACAAGAAGAATAAAGAAAGGGAGCGAGAGAGAGAGAGATGAGCAGGCAATAAAAATACGAGTTGAAAAAGGTGATCATTACGATTGCATCACGACTCACTCAACTCTTCTCTCTCGAATGTGATCGTGATCCACATTCATTTTTTTTGGTGGCCTTTCTGACAACGACTGAATTGCGAACGGGGAAGATACGGCCAAGATATGGAAACAAATCAGACCACAACAAAAGTTCAATGAAATTGTTGAGGATTCGAAAAGAACGAAAGAAAATTGGGGAGTGTCATATGCATTTTTTAATGTTTTTTTTCTCGAATCGTCCATTTTTTTTCTTTACAAAAAAGTTAACGGCAAAAAAATGTGAATTGTTTTTTCGTATTTGCGATCTATATACAAATATAAACAGTTTGCATGAAACACTACTGCCTTCTCTCCAACGGTTCCTTTTTCAAATGGGCTCTTTTCTTTTTCTTCTTTTGGTATTCAAGACGGACATGATAATTTTCAAGACTTTTTTTTGTTCTTGGTTGCTATAAAAATGCTATTAGAATGCTTTACTTATTGTGTGCTGGGGCTGCCTGGTGTATGTTTTTAAAAATGAAATCACGTTCTTCTCTATTACATTTTGGAGTCGTACAATCACGAGGATGATCTTCAATTTTTAATAGAAGGAGATAAAAAAAGAGCGGTTATTTTTTTTTCTAAGCCTCTCTCAAGAGCCAATCTACCAAATGAGTGCAAAAAAAGAAGATGAATGTAAAGGGGGCTCATATTAAGATCCATTTTCTTCGGGTGGACGCCTTTAATAGTGCTTTTAAAAAGAAGAAAAGAGTTGTGTGGTAGAAATGACTTCTACATTTTTTTGATTAACTATCCCGTTTGCCGTTCTGTAATAGTTGTGAGCACATTTTCACGAAAAAAGAATGGTGAATTAAATGACCACAATACTGTTTTTGGGGGTAGCTCCACTTGAGAGAGAGAGAGAAATGGAGTGAATTTGTAAAAATGTCTTGTTTTTCTTTTGTAATTCCAGACGTGATGCGATTAGAAAAGTCCCCATTGTTGGCTAATGGATATCAGGTAATGCTTCAAAATGTACATTGATAAATAGTAAGCTACAAGCGGATGTAATGTAAAACCGAAGAAGCAGCTTAATTCCGACTCATCTTAATAAACCAGCACCCTAGTTTTTCTTTCTTTTCCGTTGGGATCCTCCTGCATCATCGCCAGCCGTATTAGTAGAAGTGAACTATTTAAAACTCAAAACAATCAAAATGTTTATTTTTGAAGGCTTTAACCTTATCGTATTATAAACAAAAGATTATGGTTAACATTAAATCTGCTTGTAGTTCCAAGTCCTCAGAAGCCAATTCGTACTCAGTTGACTAATTCCCAGGTCTCTTTTTTACCATGTCGTTGCTCTTCCACTGACCAACGACAAAAGTTACTAATATTTAGGAAAAAGTTGTCACCCAAAAGATTATTAATTTGTCTTAAAACTTATTGACTCTACAAAACAATCATTTCCTCTTTAAAGCCAAAAAATGCATTCGATTAACAAACCAAGAGGATGGAAATTTATCAAATGGCAATTGAAAAGTTATGAATGGTACAGCTGAGTACTTGTGATTGGCTTTAAAAGGATATTCATTCTTGTCTGTTTACACATGTTAATGGGTACAATCACCTTCCATCACAGATCCCACCTATGCATGTGTTACCAGGACTGGCAGGTCAGCAGGCAGCGGCAGCCGCGGCCGTTGCAGCACATGCAGCTCTCTTTTCCCCGTCTGGGCTTCCGCTCCCACCTGGCCACCCAAGAGACTGCAGAACGACACCTATGCAAGGTCTCGACGCTGTAGCTGCCAGGTAAGCCACTTTTTTCTATTCCAAATGAATTAATAATTAAGGTTGGGGAAATTAATCAAAACTATTTAGCGAGAGATAGAATAAAAAAAGCATAATGACATTCCGCAACCTTCCTCTTTCTACTTTTCATTATAAAAGGAATTTTAGAATGATGCGAGGAGTCGGAATGATGATGTGAGGATATAAAAAAATGAAGTCATTCTTTCTCATTTACCTACAAAGAAAAAAAGATGTTAGCAAACGTAACAAAAAAAAACATCAAAATGTTGAAGCCATAAAGAAGGAAGATTAAAGGTGTAAAAATGAATGGATGGAAGGAATTAATATTTCGCAAGCAAGAAGGAGTGTGTGTGTGAGGTTGCGACTCACAACAAAAACGGAATGAATGACTCGAGTTAAAGGAGGAACGCAGATAATGACTGACGTTTCTAGAATGAATGAGCTGTTAAAAGGGAAATAGTGAGGGAGGGTGAAATGGGAGGGAGGATTAGAGCTCAAAATGAGTAATAAGTGAAGTTAGTGAGAGAACTCGAGAGAGAGAAAAAAGGACACAGTTAGACGAGCACGAGACACAGAGGAAAAAGGAGACTGTAATTGAATTTTAATTGGTTGTTTCAGGAACGCAACATGGGAGACATGTAGGACTGCTTATGAGGACTTCGTCAAGCAGTTTGAAAGGTAATTTTGTGTGTGTGGCACATCATGAAAAAATAATATTTTAGTGTGATAATATCGCTTCTTCTCCTTTCCCATTTTCTTATTATATCCACGCTGCTGTCCTTTAGCTTCTTCTTTGTTTCTCATTTTCATTTATTGTTATTATTGTCAAGTTGTTTGAGAAAATGAAAAGAGAATGAATGAATTTTAATGTAATAAGTTGAATCATTATGGGAGCATAGTAGTCGCATATATTTTTCGTGAAAAAGACAAAAGCATGCTCCGGCATAATAATGGCTACAATTTAATAACTTTTTTGCTTGCGCACTCTTCTTCACTTTGTTTTTACTTTTCGGTTTAGCAACATGAACCTCTTTTCGCGTTGATTATACTTGAAACGAAAAAAAAATAAGGATTTTAACGAAGAAGCACGAGAGTTTGTGTAAAAGCGAGGATTTTTTGGAGTAATATTTTGTGAGCATAGCTGTGCGTATTACACCCGGAACGATGATGTGATGATATCTTGATTGGCTCCTGATGCTCAGGCTGATGCTCATTCTGCGATTTTATGCCTTCTTTATCTTCATCTCGTTTCTTTCGCTTTTATGGAGGAATCGGTCCCACAGTTTTAATTAATCGAAGCTATCAAAGCACCTCTTACAGCGATTATAAAATGATTATAGAGAATGTAATGCGGGTGCCTTCCTTCCCGCTTCAAAGCCTAATCACTGTTAATGTAAGCCAGAAAATACACACGGAGCATCATCCTTGTATCTATATAGATTACTCACTTGAACTCAACTCAGAGGAGGAAAAGGGAAAAAAATCATTTCCTTCATTTCATTCGCTTATGATCCATTCCGCCCTAAAAATCTTAATTTTCGAGAAAGGAATAATAATATTTACTACGCAGTTTTCACTGCTTCATGAGCCCATATCACATGATAATCAGAGGAGGAGAATGGAGTGGACGAGGAATTTTTTTTGCTTTGCAAATAAAAAGAGATATAAATACCACAGATGCAGACACGGATTTATGGATGCGAGAAAGTTAGCTTTGTATCATAAAAACCAACGACTTGGAAACAAAGAAAGGATTCTTTTGTACAAAATTCCATATATTTTTCAATTTCATTGAAAAATCTTTCCCGATGCAATTTCATCAAGGTGCTATCGAGTCGATGCTGAAATCGGTGATATATTTTTTTGGTTTCCTCTCAGGTCTCGCCAGGTAGTTTATCTGTGCCGCTAAAATAATAATATGAATGTATGCATTTTGAGAGAGAAAATTTCCCCAGAAAATAATAAATGGAATCCACAAAAAAATCATTCCAGGCATTGATCCAATATAAACTGGGATCTGTTGGCTTTTCTCAAAGGATAAGCCGGAAGATGGGAAACAAAAGAGAAAATACAATTTCACATTTTCTGTTGACGAAGCATGACCATAACCAACTTCTTTAGACTACCATTTCTCCTCCAATAATATATGATTGCATAACTATGATATTAGAATGATGCATGCGAAGCTACAAATCTTTGTCCTGAGATCTTCTTTTTAAAAAAATCTTTCTGTCTTGAGCTCTCCGGATTCCAGAAATGGGTCCGAAAAACTTCTTCACCAAGAAACATATATCTCAGCACAGAAAGGAACTCCGACAAAAATTCTACTCTACACATACATAACACTCAAGAAAGACATACACTAAAAATAATATAATATCTATTATGTAGACACAACGATAACCTTATAAACTTGCATAGATGTAATTTTCCGGGGAAAAATATTGCACGTGTGGCACTATCACAGAAAGATTGTGTATGGCTCAGTGATCTTACTATATATTTTCACAAAAAAAATGTTCCTCCCGGTATGTTGTCCCATGTTTGCGTGTTCATTGCTGGAAAGTATTTAATACACAGAGGAAAAACGCTGAGACTGTGAGTGAGTGAAAACCATAAAACGAGATTTGCTTTTGGCTCATGCAGCCTCACAATTTCTCCAAAAAAGAAAAACGGGACCAACCAAAATATGTACCAGCTAAAGTTAGGAATATACACAGGCTTCTTGTTTACTGTATCCATCATCGGGCCATCCCAAGGTTAATACCGTGAGCCACTTCTAGCCAAAAAAAAATTTTTTTTACTAGAAGAAAAGTGAGCTTCAACACGAATATCCAGCAAGATGTAACCCAATTGTTGGTGCAAGTGAGTACAAGGAAGCAACCCAAGCAAAAAAAATATATATCATCAGGAAAAAAAAGGAAAAAAGACAAGGAAGGAAGTTTTGGGGTGGGGGTGAGCGTATAAAGCGATTGAGTTAGTGTGGTACGTTGAGCACACCACTGCTCCTTCACATGAGCCTGTTGTGTGTTTAGTTTTCCTCCGTTTTACATCAGCAGCACCACCATTGCCGGCGATGAATAAAAAAAAGAAATGGATATCCGTGAAGGAAACTTACCCATATATTTTTGTACCCCTTTTTCCCAATTCTAAGACCCGGTTTTTTTTCGCTCTCTCGGGTTTGAGCTTATGCCTTGAAGCGGGTATTATGGAGCAGTGGCATAAGCACCAAAGCCAGTTCAGCATTTGTTCCTATTATTATTCCATCATCAATCCTGGTAATAATCTGACTCTATCAAATATGAATCAAAGAAAATATGAAAAAAAAGAGTTGGCTTGAACAACTGAATTGAAATCCAATATTTCCTATCTCCGCTCTTTTTTTAAACACAATAACCATATATATTTTTTATACTTTTGCCCTTCATCATTTCTCCGTTGGCCAATAATGTAATCATATTTGTGCTATTGCTACTAGATAAAAAAATTCTTTTTAAAATACACACACACAGAGAGAAAAAAAATGTTTGGAAAGTTTGTACATTTTTTGGAGAGAAGTTGTTGTGTTGTGAGTGACACGCTCACCCGCTCCCACACCCCTTTTTTTAGAAAAAAAACTGAATCATGTGATGAAAAGTGACTTTGTGCATCAAATATTTCGATTTCAATAATCTCCTTTGTGTGTGTGTGCGTGCTCCTCGTGATGGTGGTGCCTTTCCACGGGTTAGCACGAACATATCATTCTATTATGATTATTTCTGGGTTTGGATGATGATGACACAAGTCATATCACAGAAGACATAACTGGGTCATTTCGAATGAAGAGAAGTATCACGAACTGGTTAAAACCTGTCTCGACTTTGGAAAAGATCAGAAGTAATTTTATATATTTTGAACGGGAGGACGTGTGAATCTACAAAAGTTCATAAAGTTTTTCAAGCTTTATGATTTTATGATATTTCAAGTTGATTCAAAAGGCAACATATTATTGTTCGTGTGTGTGTATTTATTTTTCCTTTCGAGCTGTATTTTACTACTCTTGTTTTAAAATGAAATATTTTTCTGTTCAAGATGAATCATTCATTTGTTTTCCTTTACATTTTGAACTACTCGAAATAATAGAAACTAAACAAAAATGCAAGCGTAAGTCTGCTGACGCTTGTCGTGAGTCTGCACATTATCAAAAGTAAATAGTGAACTTGCCCGGTGGGGAAATCGGGACTGGGAGCCCGGCATGACATTCAAATAAAAAAAGTTTATTTTAAAAAAATAAAATCAGCAAAGTAGCATGAATGATTTTTTATACAATTCTAAAAAGTATAATCTCCGAGCTTTATCCTACATAGATAAGTACGTAAGATATGCCTTATATTGTCTGTTAGATTTAGGGCGACCTGTTATAAAGGATTACTGAACTGGAATTTCTAAATGAATACACGTATAACATCGTAAAATTTAGCTTTTCAATTTCTTGTACCAAAACTTTTTCCTAGAAATCTTTGAAACAAAAATGAGACAATAATGATAAGCTGGGATATCACAACCTGTAATCATCCTGGGAAGCAAGAATGCTCGAAGATAGGTTGATTTATTTTGCATTAGCAAAAAAAAAACAAATTCAAAACACACAAACTAAATTAAGTGTTCCACTTTACCACAGCCACTTTATTCTCTCAAAAAAATAAAGGATTTTTCTTCTCTCAACGACTCTTGAGAATATCAACACGTCAGCACATTTCGATTTTTTTAAATGCATGAAAACAATCCTTTTCATCTCAAAATTACGTCTCCCCAGTATACTTTTTTTTGTTTCAAGTGGGATTTTCTCTCGAAGCCAGTTTTGTTTTGTGCACGTCGTTGTGACGTTCGTCAATTTCGTCTGCCTCTTTACCAATTTCACAACGAAATTGATAACGTGGAAAAAAAGTATATATCCGTAAACCGATATGGTGCTCACTAGCTATTATTTTTTATTATTATTGCGGATCCCACAAAATAATACGACGCATTTTTTAATGTTTCGAAGCTGACAAAAGAAAAGGCTGCGAACAAGATGAAGCAATGTGGACAATGGAATAATAAAAACGAGTTATATTAAGTATAGCATAAAAGTGGGAACAAAATAGTAATCGGCAAAAATCAGTCCACTTACTCACGAGCATGGTTTTTATTAGCTCGAGTTTATCTAAATCTTTCCCTCATTACCTATCACAAAATGTGTGAATAGTATCAAGAAATATGTATAACAGTTTACATATTACGCTTTTACATTTTTTTATGCTCTGCATTTTTTTATTGTGAAAAAAAAATCTTTTAAAAATGAAATGAAGCGACACAGTTTGCATGAACAAGGAGTTAGGTATGTGGTATTTATGAAGTACCAGTCTTATCAGATTGTCTGTTGCAAGGTACTAAATAATACGAGAGTAGTATGCCTTGTGTGTTCTTTTTGAAGAGGTGATCATGAATTTATGAATTTATCCAAACTAATTAACAAGGAAAAGAACGGAACATCGTAGCTCAACGAATAATCATGGATAATTAATTATTCTGAGCCAGCTTCCACTAATTTGTAAGATGAAGCATATGTTTTTTTTCTTTCTGGGGTACTTCAAAACTGTTTTGTGTGGATGGCGATCATGGTCATCTGATATCTTTATTTGAGAGCCATGCAGACAGAACCCGAACGAACGTGAGATAAAGAAGCAGCAGAAACCTAGGCGCACATAATTTACACTCCTCTAGCCCCATTCCCATCGGTGTGCAAGCTCTCAGATTTCTGACGTCAAAATTAATAGTGGGTGTACTCATTACTATGCACTCAAAAAAACATTATTTGATGATCGTGCAAAGTTTATGCGTATGCTTGATTTTGTTGGAGGGAAAGAAAAATTCTTATTCATTCTGTATGAATGAGAGAACAGAATGAGAAATTAATAATGTATTTTATTACATAATTCTGGGATGGTATTTTATTTAAAAATTAGACAAAAAATAACTAACCACCTGGATTTCACACAAATCAATGAATT
>JAHZNF010003265.1:5196-21966 GCA_027744215.1 Troglopedetes dispersus | reverse complement strand
GCTGTCTCCTGCAGTTTTAAATCTTCAGTATGGAAGCTGAAGTTGTCTTAAAATATTCATGACTCATATATGTTCATGCTCTTACGCCTTCTGTTTAGTCGATGCATGCGTCTTCCCGACGTATGTGCATGCATGCTATTCATCATAAACATAAAATATGAAACGACGCACTGCGCTTGAAGTTTATATAGTGTAATGTACCATTCAGTAGTATAAGAACAACCGCATTAATGCCCTGTGGAACATTGAAGACGTATAAAGAACCAGTTCAAACCTAACGATGCACTCGTATCCAATTTTGCAACATCAATCAATTTGAATAGCTTATTCTTTTAGGAGAAACTTTGCCAAGTATTTTTTATTCGAAAGATTGACAGAAGCACCCAAAAAGTTCAAACGCAGTTTACGGTAAATCGTTTGTGCGTAGCCTCTAATTGATGTTGTTCTCGTCATTGTTAGCATTCCTGAGGCAGTAAAACGGATTCTGATAAAATTTACTCCAATTCATTTCCGAAGGAAGAGGCAGAGAGAATTTATTGTCTCTTGTTATTTAGATAAGAATATACCAAACACAGCAGATCAAGAATTTGGATTTTTTGCTCGTATACCCACCAACCAACCCTCTTTTATTTTGCGATTCTCTGCCATTATTATTCAGTGCAGATACAGCTGCTCCTAGAGGGTTCCCGAGGGAGAGAGAAAAGAAGGAAATTATACACACATTGCTTTAATGCCTTTGCTAAAAGGATACTAATTACTCTCTGTCTTTATTTGCTTATCTTTTGTTTCGTATATTGGATTTGATCTGGATTTTAGTACGCACTATTTGCCAACTTGCCAAAAATGTGGGGAGTTTAATAGAGTTTTGGCATTGGCATTGTAGAGATACATTTTTTCTGATAGCTATTTACACAAGTGTAGCAAGTCAACTTCAACATTTTTGATTCGTTAATTTTTTATGCCACGAGAGTTTCTTTACGGTACTGATAAGACAAACCTGAGACACTTTGCATTTCTACGCACTGATTTTAAAAACTTCTACCGTAATCATCGTCATCAATGCCAGCGGTGCGATTCGTATCCATCAACAACGCTCACCTTATCAACTCGAGGTTGCACACGTGGCATCCTGCGTAATAATATGTCAATGTCTGCTTGGTGTGGCGACATATGTGACGGAGAGCGAAAGCTTCATTTTATTCAAATTGAAGAAGAAAAAATTTAATCGAAGACAAGAGTAAGGAAGAAGACATGCACACACCTCGCCAACACCACACACGAGAAAAAAAGTTGAATCAGGCAGGAGATAAAAACAGCACGCCAGCATATTTTTTCATTATCATCGTCATCTTGGGCGATTACGATCATCTCATCATTCCAAATTACACTTGCTATTTACATTTTCCCAATAATGCATCAGAAATGCATGTATGTCGCCGTGCGTGAGCCTACACCCATCAAGAAACAATCTTCATCTAGCCAGCTCTTTTCATCAAGTTCAAAATGACAAAAGCCTTTTTTATATGTTTGACACCCACACATTGGAGTTTTTACGTTTTCTCGTTCATCGGTGTGTAGATCATATCAGGCAACAAGAGGCAAATCATTCTTACTACAACAGTTCCTGCTTCATTTTCTCAACGCCTTTCTTTTTCATTTCTTGCCTGCAATGTACTCTGTCTGTGCTGAACTGGTAATCAAAAGGGTTTGAGAATTGATGAGACTGGAATGGATTGGAACTCAAGCCAAATGATGGATCCCGTTGGATTACTTTAGAAAAATATTTGATGTGAATTGATGAGTTTAGATTTTTATACTTGGAAGGTTTTTGTGTATCCCAAGAGGATGCTACAAAGTCAGTTATTATTACCCACTAACTAAGTAACAACTAAAAAACAGAGTATTGGTTAGGTTCTTGTCAACCATGCAAAAGTAGCAAAAAGTAAAATGTTGTATACATGTTTTGCTTGATTCAAGGAAATCTAGTGCTAGTTGTGTTGTATGTATACACGTGGTGTCATCAACTTATACTTCTCCATGAGCTATTGATAGCTGTAAAAAAAAGCAAACCTGAACTTTCAATACAAGTTTTAAGCAAACAAGTCATTTATTACAGATCTTGAAAGAGAAGCTAACAATATTGTGTTTATGGATCGGGCAGATGTAAATGAACTGAAACTTCGAAATTCTTGTAATCTGGTTGGAAAGCAGTTTACTCGTGTCGATTTATTGGATTTCTGCAAAATTATGATGATGACGGCTGAACAGATTTTTTTTTATCCAACTAGGCAAACTTATGCACCTTCCAATACAGTTTGCTTCCTATTCTCAATAAAAAACATACTATATAAATTTTAAAAGGAATTTACAGGAACTTAATATGGGATGATGAGTTTTTAATGGATGCAAGAATTCATGTTCACATTAAATTTGTATCTTAAATCAATCATCAAAACGCTCTCAACGACGCATTCTAGGAGTTCGGACATTAATAATCTCTTCAAGTTATTTACTACTTGTACTATTATTACTTTTTGGACGAACAAGCAGCCCAAAACACAACTTGGTTGGAGTGTGTGCTTCTTTACAGCTTAAATTTACATAAAAAAGTATAACTCATCATAAAAATTGCAAATTGTCTGTAATTATAGATTTGTGCGTGATAGATGCAGAGATATCTTGATCATTAAATGTAATTGATCCAAAAAACCTGCCAATACAATGTGGATAAATCATACACGAGTGCTTCTTGTTCACTCTTCACTTCATCAACCAGAAACATAGTTTTTGGAGAAGGATAATATTTTTTGTTTTTTAGAAGTATGTATATGTAGGTATATTGTTTTTATTGTGTGCATTTATCAGTTTGCCTTGATCAAGGTTACTTCTTGTAATTCAGTTGGACAAGTTCATGATTATCATTATCTGTTATTACTTGCTACCTTTGCTGATGCACGAGACGCCCTTTCAGACAAAATTGGAGATCACAAACAACTCAGAAAAAAACGGAGACAGACACTTAACAATGGGCATTTATTCTATATTTTAAAATTATAAATCTGTACACTAAGCACAAAGGGATTAAATATAAACGTATTTCGTCTACGTTTCATGCATTTCCTCATCAAATAAAAAAATGAATCGACTTAAGTAGATCACCAAATAAGATATTTTATAACTGAGTCAGTTTCATTCATGATTAAGATTCTCTACGTATTTAGTACAGGAAGACACTGGCTTATCTGAGTGAGACGCATAATGCAACAACAACACAATAAAATGATCTTTCATCCTCAATAAAGCAATCAGTCATGGTTGGCAAACGACATAACAAACAGTGTAAGAGACATGATTCGTTGCATTGCATCGTTTGTTAAGGTCCTGCCAATTTTTATTTTACAGTATATCTACGTAGTCTTCAATTAAAAGTTAATGACTTGATTACATGACTCGACCATGGGATGACCGTAACTTACTGCGAATCAAAATGAACCAGAATGTTTACCGATAACACAAGTAGTATTGGTTCACGGGTTTAAATATTCATGAAAACAGAAGGTCTTGATCCCCAACTTTCTAAGGCGGAGTGGGAATCAATCACTGTCCGTTATTGTTCCAACAATTCAACAGAAGTGCTTCACGTATAATAGCCAATACAGAATGTGTAAGTAATATTAATCGTTGACCTCTAGTTGGAAATGCAACTAGTACGTGGTCAATTCCCCATCAACAACAGAAGCACGGGTCAAAGTAATTCACTTCTGACATAAAAAGATGAAGCACATGGATTGTGTACCTACATTGCATTTCTGTTTGGTAAGATGGAGTTGTGGATGATGTAACGCTGCACGCATTTGGGCATGTGAATGTGACACAGCTACATAAATCCGAACATTATTAAACGGGAAAGGTTATATTTGCAATTTGTTAAATTTAAATGATGTTTTGTAATACGCTTACCTCAATATCATAGCTTCTTAAAGCTGTTAGACAAGTTCAAAAGGTAGTTAGTTTTCACAGGTTCTCAATCCTTGTTTATGTCTTACTTCTTTTCAAGTATTGTTACAGGTGGACTTCCTTAAATAACAAATCGATGAAATTCCATCAGGTTGGGTTTATTTACTAAAACTAAAAACAGGTTCAGTCGAGCTTCAAAAGGAGCGTCTGAAAGTTTGAAATCGCAGGCGCATTTTGACTGAAGTCACAAAAGTAATATGTATAGTCACGGGAAGTGAATAATAGTAGCACATAACGGGGTTTCTTTGTCAGACAAAATAATTTTTCTGGTTATGACACATTCAACGTTCACACCCAATATCCCATATCCTGTCACACACTCCACTTGAGGTACTTATTCATCCGTGAACAACAATGTACTTCAATAAAAGTGATACAGTTGAGGGGAAATGTGCACAAAAAGCATATTATTGCTTTCTAGGCAAGCCTCTGAGCTGCTCCACACAATAAACAACTGGACTTTTGATTATGACCGCATTTCTTGCATCACTGAGCTTCAGCAGTCAGTCGGTTAATAGTCAAGAGCGTGACTTCATCACACACGTTGACTGAGGTTCAAGAATGCTTCTATATGACCAGAGTAGCCGAGTGATGTGCGAGGTACAAAAGAAGACTCGAAAGTGGCATTTATGAGAGACGGGTATGGTAAAACCAAGAAAATATTACTATATTTAATTAACTATATTTCATTCCAACGAAAGGAGAAAATATATGAGATTTTAACAACATATTAAACACGTCAGTATCAAGTCAGGAGTAATAATGCACCATTTTATGGGCTGTTAAAAGTGAGTACAAATAAGACAACTTAACAATTCACGACGTGGGCAAATTCTTTACAATTTTAGCAGAAGTTGTCAGTTCGTCAAAGAACGGATATTATGCATGACGTGACTACAGTCACATGTTTTGTTTTCCATTTGTGGAACGAGAAAAACTGTCAGCTTTTATTTACTAAACACTTTACATTATCCCTGACCGCACGAATCATGCCAAAAATATTTTATTCATTCGTGAAGGAGATACAATTAAATTAATGGCCAGTGGTATCCATAATTAAACAAGCAGAACCGTGTGCCACCGTAAACAAGAACGTGCATATTATAGACACACGAGATCAACAAAGATAATCATTCATGGCTTATGTGTTTTTACCCCTAAATGGAAGAAATTCCAAAATCCGATAATGTTCTCAATTTCAGAGTAGGGACCATAAAGTTACAGAAGAAAAAGCCTTACTCACCGTGTGGCAACATCCTTTCCTTGCACTGACAAATTACTACAATGAGGAAACTAGGCCGCGTTGAGTTCCAATCCAGCACTAGAAAGAATCCTTTCAATTTGTAGTAAAACGTTACATTTAAAAAGCGTTCTTCCTCACTTGCGCTTCCTCTTTCCTTATATTAAGTCAAATTAATGCTTCTGCTGCTGTCATTCTCACTGCCTCTTTCTTCCTTTCTTTACGCTGGAATTTCGTTCAAGCCAATTTTTTATTCCTGTTCGTTCGCTTGAAACCTCGCAGTAACTTGCACAACAGGACTATTACGAAGTGCATAAGTTACACCACACACACAAGCACACACGTGTTTGCAATTTTTTTTGGGACAAAATCGATTCCAATAAATCTGTAAAATATTGCGCTCCACTGCCATTCCTGAATTCTTTAGTCTTTCAAATTATGATTAAGTACTGTTCGATCAGATCTTCGTAGGCTGGGAAAAAAGCGCCCCTTTTATGATCTTCTGAAATTCTCCACATAAATCCTGGCTTTCTCGTTGTAATTTCTGCTGGTATTGGGAAGGCTGAATGCCAACGAGCAAGCAGCAATACTACCACCGTTCCTTCTTTAAGATTGCCACCACCGAAGTCGATTTTCGTTTTTGTTGGTATCAAATAACAAAGTAGACGCGCTCACTTTCTAGCTCCTTACTTATCAGAATCATTTGGCTGACTGCCGAACTGAGCGTTTAGAATAAGAAGTATATATGTACATAGCTTAAATTGTGACAGCAAAACGCAGCATCTGCTGCCTGTCTTCCTTCTAGTTATTATTACATGTAGCATTTACCATTTAACCCAACGTATCATTATTGCATTTGGTACCTATGTTGCTTTACTACCTATACCTTGCCTGTGCAGCACAAAAATCCTCGAATGCACCGCATCATTATTATCATCCCCTTCTCCTATTTTTTCCTCTCTGCCTGGCTCGAGCACAATGCAACAACAATGCCGCATACAATAAACTTGTGTCTGTTATGTTACTTTACAACATCCCCCTCTCTTCCCTGTGCCGTGTTGTTATTCAAACAGGATTTATAAATTAAAGCAAGGCAACTGGAAAGAGCAACAAACAAAAAAACGGACTCTATTGTACTTTTTGTTCAGACAGCAGATAGGTTAAAGTGGAACCCAAGCTTCTCATTGCATTCGCATAATACTCACCTAAAAGGCTAGACCATACGACATGCTATACCTACTCGTGCTCTCTTTCACTCACTTTCAAAATTCATTTCCAGTTTTTTTTTCTGCGTACGGGAGCAGATACCAGGTCAGTCCCTTTATGCTTTGATGTAAAGGTTACACCAAAACAATAAATGAGGTAACGAAGGGATCCAATCCAAATCATCATCATCGTTCCATTCTTGTCCGCTTCCCTCCTCGGCTTTTCTGTCCTTCAACCGGAACACGCGTATGGTCATCGGAAATGTAATAGTAATGAATGATGCAAGTAGGAGCACAGCGTACAATGTGTAAACCAGAATATTCATAATCATATAAGCTTCAAATATGAAAATGAAAGTCCTCCATTAAAATTGAATCACAAAGGATACAGAGTCAAATAGAGCTCGTGCTTGGGTATAGTTCAGTTGTGGCTGTTCTTGAACTAGTATCACAGCTTTCGTTTCCTTTCAGTTAAAGGACTGTCGGGAGCCAGTGCCAGTACACGGGTGTGTTTTTATTAAACTAGTTAATTGTAATAATTATTCCTGTGATTGTCTTGTTTACCTTTTGGTGCATTTACTTTTGTCCAGGTTTCTCAGAATTCGAGTCTTTCCTAAATAAAAAGATTGTGACTTTTGCCATTCATTCACACTTAGATACTGTAATATACTGACCAATCTGTGTGGAAACTGAATAAAAAGACTAGGATGAGACTATGGAAGGTGCACTTCCTGTACTATGCAGCATAATATCTAAAATCTGTCAGTCTCTGAAAGTCTGAAACCTTTGTTCTCATAAAAGTGATAAGATTGAGGTTCTATGTGGGTGGACTGGACTATTAACGGGAATGACTGGTCACCAAAAGAACAAAGTACGAGCAATGTAAAATCGATGCCAGTAAATATCTCTATTGTCAAAAAGCCCTTTCTTTTGGCGGATACAATTGAAGCTTTTTGTCTCTGTGGTTTACGTCCCAGTCCCAAATGAAGACAGTAATCTTACCAATGAATCAGAAATGTATGTATTTTTCATTACGATTCGTGTTCATGTAAGTATATAGAACTCATGCAGCTACATATACGCATGTACATATGATGAAAATTGAAGATCTTACGGCAAATGTTTAGCAGTGTAGTATACCTATATGCTTCTGTGTTGCTAACCGAAAACCTTTTCAACAAAGACCCTTTTTTAACACACAATAACAAAATTGCCATTGCCACCAGCAAGTCCTTGCTCACGAATAATACTCGAAATGAGTTCCAGTCAAACAAGACAAAGAGACATGAAGTATCCTCGTGTTCGATGAAGATGACGCAGTATATAGGTACGCGTGTTGGAGAATATCTAGATTTCTAACAGAATACATTCTAGAAAAATATATTATAAGCTTTTTGGAAATTAAAGATACATAAAATTAAAACTGAAAACCACGCTTGTCGGCTGATACATTTCACCAAGTCACCGATAAACAAAAACCTTCGACTGGAGTTAAAAAGGGAGATCAATTTTTAGGTCCAAACTGATACTCGACGCAGGCAGGGACACATCCTGTGCTCCGGGAGAACCTTTTTTCTTGTTAAGTATACCTTAAAACCTGACCACCCGTTTGCTTAAATTCATATATATATAAATGAGTACATACGATGTACTGCTTTGGCCATAGGACAAAATGTTGGTCTATTTCTACATACATATGTCCTATAATGTCCACATGACGTGCACCATTATTTGGAAAACTACATCATGTTACTAACACACGGTGTTTTCAGGCGCACACGACCTACCCCACCTTTTTTTAGTCTTTGCTTCCTGCCACAACAACGTCCACCAGAGAAGATAAGCAATACATACAGTGGATTGTCCATTATCCAATCCCCACATACAAAAGAAAAACGAATTCACGTTACCTTTGTACCTTTTATGAGTAGGGGTTCAGAGGTCCTGGGGCTGTTTGGTTTTCTCATGACACGCGCTTACATATTTACAAAGTTTGTGAAGAACTATATACTAGTCAGTAATTTAGGTGTGTACAAACTCGAATTAATTCAGTTTTATATTTTATTGCCAAAAATATCACCAGATTGCAATGATAAAGTAGGAACTGAAAGCATTAAAATGCTAATTTGAAGTGGAATAATACAACGGTTC
The DNA here is from genome assembly GCA_027744215.1 of Troglopedetes dispersus. Classification (NCBI taxonomy): domain Eukaryota; kingdom Metazoa; phylum Arthropoda; class Collembola; order Entomobryomorpha; family Paronellidae; genus Troglopedetes; species Troglopedetes dispersus. Next base: position 13,353 of record JAHZNF010003265.1, on the reverse strand, counting down.
AATTGGTATCGTTTGTATGCAGAGTGTGTGTGTGATTCTATCGCAGAAGAGTTCTATGATAAATTGTTTGCACAATTGCACCCTATTTTTCACAAGGCTTCTATATTTGCACGGAAAGTAGTAAGTTCAACTTTTGGCTAGGGTAACGACGCATGAGAGAGTGATTTGTGTAAAGTTTGCACACGCAGCTCACTTTTTACTGTTTTGGAAGTTACTCAAAGCAGATTTGACATGTCAAAAACGGAGAGCAGTTCTTTTCTTTTGTTGGAGAAATTCTTGTTCGAATCCCTATTTCTGAACTTTATTTAAAAGAATAAGCACTTTCGATCAAACCATTACTAAAACAGTTTACCATGTCAAATACATATTACAACATTCATTTTTCTTTTACAGGATACAGTAATAGATACCTTCTTATACATAGTTGGGAACATGAACATGTCAACTTTCCTACTTAACTAGAACAATAATACTGACAAGATCAGAAGCAACTTTAGTCTTCCCCAAAGTAGAATTTGCAAATGACAGGAATAAGTGAAAGTAATAAAACATGATAGCATGTCTGACAGATTTGATAGTTGTTCGCACATATGACCCTTGCTCCCGCTTCACCAGATTTATATCCAGCTTTCTCCTCTTTAGATTCATCCGGGCTTTTCCCATCTGCAAACACACAATAAAGAAGAACGTCCCATGAAAAATATATATCCATATGTACAAAGATCGGGAGAGCCTGCATAGTACCAACATACATTGCATTTTATTATGAAATAAGAATAAAATAGGTTTTCCCAAGAAATAAATTGAAAATTGAAGCGGAACATAATAAAATTACAGAAAAATACAAGTACTATGAACTTATAAGGTCGACATACCCTGCCTCAATTTCTGCCTCCATTTCACCAAAGATCCCCCGAATTCTTGCTGGCCCGCGCTGGTTGAATCTAACAAGAAAATTCAATTTACAGAAGTCTCAGTAAAAAAAGAGCTCACATATGGCTGCTTTCACAGTAAAGGAGCAAAGAGAGCATCATCTGCTTCCACTGGAGTGAATGGTAAGGGAAAAATTGATTACTTGGGAAAGTGGAGAAGAAGAAGACATCCGACAGCGGAGACCATCCAAACTTGTTTCTTGCTTTGATCGCAGCTTCATAAATTGTTGAAGGCTGGAGACCACTGAGCGGGAAGATTTTCGAGTGTAGGAAAGTTGCGCTGGACTGATCTGCAGGAATTGTCAATTCCGTCCAGGGAATTCTGTTGGTATCCTCATTGAAGCCGCTGATTTCAGTCCGACGGTCTGGTCGAAAGTGGAGTCGATAGTCAATTAAAGGGCTGTAACACTCCACGTACCAAAATAGCCTCACATGAATTTCTTCCTCAATTTGTGTCCCTTCTTGCCGAGCCAATGTTCCCCTTACAAGTATTTGTGTCTCCCAGCGGTTAATGACTGGTGGGCTGGGAACACCTTATTTCAGTGTAACAAAGGATAAATAAATATTTTTCTCTAGATGCCAAATAATTTGCAGTTGATGTGGTGCAGGAATTAAATTTAATTGGAACATTTAATGAACCCACCAGTGAATTCGATATGTCGTTTGTTGAAACCACGAGAATTATTTGCCTCACAAGTGTAGGTATGGAAGTCATACTCTTTCACCGGATTGAGTATTAGGTTATGCTCATTGTTAATAACGTCCATGAATACTCTGTCAGAGAACTGGACCGCCTGCGTGCCTATTCTCCACACAACCTGTAGAACTTATGAAAAAATCAACTTAAGAAATTACTTTTATTTTTAATTTTAGATTTGTATTAACAAAGCGGTAACAAAACCGTACAGTTGCCGGAGGATCTGCATGAATCACGCAGGTTAGCTGGGCTTTGTATCCAACTCCACCATGGACCCTTCGCTTTGGGATATCAATTTCGGGCGTGTCTGAAAATATAATTTAAGAAATAGACGAAGAATATTAACGTTCTGAAAATGCAAGTGTCGAGAAAAGTGTGTAGAGACAAGAGACTTACTATCTACCGTTGGATTTCCTAAATTCACACAATATTACATTTTACGCTAAACAAACATTCAAGAAACCGCTACTGAAGTCTCATAACTTACAAAGCACGCGTATGTATACAGCTCCTTCTGCTGGTCTTCCTACTCCATTGTCTGCTTGGCAAACGTATAGGCCACCATGTCTCCGGGTAACTTTTTCCAGCGTTAGTTGATGTAGATGAAGCATGCCCTTGGGAATAGGAGTTTGACCATCCTGTGAAATCAGTAGCATTCATCATTGTTTGAAGGGTAAAGTAAAGTTCCGCCTAACGTTTTCCTAGTAATGCTTTCACAGGATAAACTTAAAGTGGAAGCAACAATTTTGTGGAATACTTACTCGCACGGACCAGGATATTCTGGGTAAAGGCTTTCCTTCTGGAATGCATCCGATTTCGGCATTTTCACCTTCCATCACGACCATATGTGAGGCTGTAACAAGGCGCACTGAAGGAGCATCTACAATTGAGTTAGAGGAGAAAATACTGCATACTTTTACCAAACAAATTGTTCCACATCGTGGGAAACTATTTCCATAAAAAAGGAGGCAGGACCAGATTTTCAGGATGGGTTGACGAATAATATAGTTGGAATGCTAAGGCACATGTATGTATGAATGTAATATTTAAAGTACCATCTATCGAATACTATGTCTTGGAGAAAGTACCTTGTACGGTGACGGAATGTACAAGTCCTGGTCTTTGAATAGAGCCACTTATAATGCACTCATACTCTCCTTCATCGTCGTTAGACACTCCATTGATTTGCAAGGTCAAATCTGGAAGGAGCCGAATTCTTTCGTCTCCGTAAGTCGACACATTTGTTCCAGCAAGAACATTCGTTCCATGTCTCCAAATCACATGATTATCGCCTGAAGTTTCGACACAAAATTTTACATGACATCATAATATAATATCTTTGATTTACCTATGTGAAAGGTTATGACGATGACTTGTACTTGGAAAAATAACAAAGCGCATAGCTGGAGAAAGCATTAAAATTACGTGTCACCCACGCACGTACTATAATAATTACACAGATTATCGTGGTTCCACGCATTAACTTGAAAATTCATAAAGTTAAAGTAATGTGTGCAAAATTTATGAGATGGAATATGTATAATTCATTCCTCATTAAATATTAAAATTACTGCAATGACGCAGCCATGAGGGAACTGACCTAGATTATGAATTTTACAAGGTAGAAGAAGAAGATCCCCCTTTTTAATAGTCAACTTCGATTGAGGACTGTGAAACTGCGGAACACCGCCTCTTTGAGGAGTTTCTGGGGTTATTATGGTCGTCGTTGTTGTTGTGGTGGTGGTGGTAACTGCGGCAGTTGTCACTAAAATTGTGTAGGCACTCCACCGGAGCCCACTCATCTCTTGACTTTGACGAATTTCTGGAACAAAGAAGGAAACATTAAGTGAAAAACAGAACGGTGGAAGCCAATTAGTATTGTTCATGGCAAAAAATAAGCCACCCTGCCATGAAAAAATTATTCAAGAATGAAAGTAATAAATGGGTTTTCACCAAGAAAAATATTATAGTTGTAAAACGGAAAACTTTGTGGGAGAGAGGCTGTGGCTGTTAAAAAATGTAGATGGCAACCTTTCTCCTTTTGCATTTGGGTCGTCGCTCAAAGTGAATTATCATATTTCATGAAGAAAAGACACTTGCAAAAGACCCACTAATGTCAAGTTGACACAAACTCGCACTTTTTCTGGAGTGTGGAAACGAGCCAAACCAGAATCAACAGTGTGACACCAACTTTCGGCAGCAGAGCAATGCTGCTACAGCACGACCACGCAAAAATATGTTAGGATGAAATGAAAGTTTCAATAACATCACCGGGAAAGTAAACTAGATCACGATTATGTAAGAAACAGGTCAAAGGTCAAAAGCAGCTGAAAATTAATAGACTCTGAGCATTACAGAGACAAAGTAGGGTAACTATTATCTTCACTTGTCGCCAAAAATTTTGTATTCGAAGGGAAAATTTCATTATGTTATAAGAAAACAGTTTAAATTCCATTATATATTCTTGAGTTTGCAACCTTACTGCTTTAAAAATATTTGAGTTCACCAACTACGTGGCATCGCTAGAAAAGATATTATTTACACGCATTAGTTAGCAAATTGTGCGCGGAGAATTTAAAAAATGTGCAAAGATGGGGTAACCAGCCCAGCGGTTCCGTCCTGTGCGGAATGCACAGGACGGAAGTGCTTATAAATACTTGCATTAGTTCGAGAATGTAAAAAAATGACTTCCCAATTCCAATCAATATAAAGAATGCTCTTCGAAAATCATTACTCTTCGTCCCCGTCAGTTTGCTCGCTAAGGAAAAACTGTTAGGAATAAGTGCCTATTCATAAATAACTGCATTTGTATGCATGCAACCCCACACATGAATTTACTAAAGAAAACAAAGCACTGTGACAAGTGAGAGGCACATCATAAAAACGGAGAAGAGAAGTAAAGGTGGAGCTAAGAAAAGCGCTTCCAGTGAAAATACAACTGCGGAAGTGACAAGGAAGAGGTCGGTAAGGAAAGATTGACAGCAAGATAGACACTCCATTAGTGTTTTTTTCCTCATCTCGTGGCCTGCCTCCGGCAGACTTGTTTGTCGAAAAAGCATTATAACGCGCTATGAATTTATCTGCACATGCAGAGAACATATCAACACAAGATAATATGACCCGGCCATGAGAACAAATTTATATGCCTTCGGTTTATATACTCAATACATGAAGTACTTTTATAAGGGCTACTCATGCATTTTGTCTCGTTTTCTCACATCTGGTGAATGGGTGAAGCAAGCGGATGGCACATGCTTATATAGTGTGCATAATAGAGTGATGTGAGTAATGCCAAGAATGCTTTTCCTTTCTTCGTCATCCTCCTCCTCATCATCCTCATATTTGCGCGCTGTTCTCTGGTTGCTAATAAAATTTCTGCTTATTCTCTCATCATAACTTCAAACTACATTCATGCGATAAGAGCGTTGAAGGATGGGGAAGAATGGGGAGGAAATAATCATTCTCTGTAAGTTTTGCCACGGCACTTGACTAAGCACAACAGTCACAACATAACCGTTTTGTGGAAACACAATGAGCTCAACGTCAGTGTGCACGTATTGGGTTCACATTTCATAAAAATAAATAAATTGCTCAGTCTGGAATTCTTCATTAGAGATTGCTAATATATATTTGTTTGTTGTTACTGCTAAACAAATCCAAAACTCATTTTCAAACTTGTCATGCACTCAACGCTGACTCAATTCTTGTAATTCACGGTTACGACTATAATAATTAGTTTTCTTGAAAAATTCTTCTCCAGATTTCTCGCATTCCAACTTTTCCAAGTTTCACGCTCTCCTTCCTTTCTAGTGCAAGGGTGTAGTAAAAATAATAATTAAAACAAGTTTGTTTATAAACTTCAAGTTAATTTTTCCTGTTTGCTTAACAATAACAATTATTGTCTTCATTTTTGGCAGTGACACATGTAAATTTTCTTGGTTCATGCAAATTCATTGCAAAAGATTTATTTGCTTTTACAGTCGTGCTGGCATTTCAATGTTGTGTTGTGGTAAAAAAAGCTGCATGATAAACTTCGCTTCAATGGATCTGATCGAGATGAGCTGCAGATTGCAATATGCTTTTCACACATTTCCTCGTATGATTCAACGGACTGTGTGCGCACATGTATACAAAAAATCTACCGATATTCATCATTCGCTCGTTTATCATGTATTCAAATGTTTACTCGCCCTTCCAAACAAGATTAATCTCTTCCATTAGTAACTTCTCCAATATAAAAGGCTTTCTATGAGCCAATTTATTAATTAAAGTTCCATTAGTTCCCCACTTGCTTCCATTTACACGTATGAGCATTCCTTGTCTTCCTCAAACATATATTATTCGTAAAATACTTCTTAAAGCAACTCGATCTTTTCCAACCTGTTTTCATCCACATATTTCTAAATATTATGTATGTTTCTAGGTACACTAGACTCCAGAACTCTGTAAATAATTCGGTAATTTAAAGATGGTTTAAATAAACGAGCAAGCAGCAGACTGACTACGCGTAAAAATGCATAACCTCATTTTGCGTCACATTTTAAAGAGGAGCAAAGGAAGCCTTTGGTTTTGTGTTCGCCTGAGCAATGGTGGGCTAGGAACTCACAGAACAACCGCAAGATCTGTCTCGCCCGGCATAAGCACGTTATTAATAAATTTTATTGTGGCACTTTCTACTTCATTATGAATTAATGCATCTTGGGTTTCCTCGCATGGTTTACAGCTTCTCGTGCAATATGAAAGAGCAATAAACAGATTTTGTGAGGTTACTGGAGTAGTTGTAAAACGCCGTATGTGGCAAATAAAACTGTAGAACCGTTTGCAGCATGCACACACGTCAATATATATAGATTTGAGCAATTTAGTACAGTGCATATTGTGCATAGATCCATTCTCTTGAATATTATAGCATCTATTGAAATCCCTTGATCCACTTAAGGAAGCCATTTTTACTCCACCCATATTACATATTGACGAGGAAAAAATTTACGTCATATATGCCATGCGCCTGAATAATTTTTAGGTGATATATATGACTGGCATCATGTGTGGACTAGAATACTTCTTAATCTGACAAGATATAACAAGTGAAGATATTATATGTGGAAAGGGAGAAGGAGAAAATAAGCACGCTCACTGACTTCTTCCTTACTTCAAAAAATGACCCCGCGTTCATTACATTTTAAACGAGCTCGATGGTTTTATAATTAAATTAAATGGTCATACAATTCATCTATTTCATTAATTCAGCCAGCAAGAGTATGACAGGTCTACGCAGGCTATCACTCACACGGTAGAATAGAAACTAAGATATATAGTGGCAAAATACAGTTATAAATGCAAATGAAAAACACTCCCAACTAATTCTCGATTTACTTCTACCACTTTTCGTCTCTATCATTACTATAGTCAAATTTCCGAGGAGAAACTTTTGCAGGCTAGCCCGTATGAATGCATCGGAGAGAACTACGAAACTCTGTGCAATGACTAGGTCTCCGCCTAGATTTCGTTTTGATGACAATTGAAAGGGAATTATTTAAAGAGTATGCTCAAAATGCGAGAGAAATTGAAGCGACAGAGCCTCATGCTAAACTTTCATCCTCTACCTATAATTGCATCAAGCATAAAATTTAGCAGAGTGACAGTATGTCGGGAGACTTTTTAATTACAACATAACAGCCCACCAAAATCGTAAAAATAAAGTTTCTGAGGTGAACATTATTCTCAGTTTTTGGTTTTTGTAGTAGTTTCTAGTTCAGACTCGGAGTGTGCTTGGCTACCAAACCTTCCTTATTTTTAAGAGTGCAGTACAAATGGGGCAGCTCGTAAGCCACATACATAATATGCTCCACTCCGTTTTCATGGTGCCGTTGTTGATGAAATGACAAGGTTTCTCTAGATGACTTTTTAGCTCTACCCAATAGTGAAATCTGACAAGCGTAATCTAGCTCACATGTTTTCCTGTCTATGTGATGCCTTCATCATCGCCTCAAAACGTGCAATATTTGTCCTCCAAAATAAAATAGCTTCTAGGTGCACAGATAAAACTCCCAGACAGACATTTATAGACTATGTAGGTATGTATGTTTGGGAAAGCTTACCAAAGAGAAAGACGCAAATCCCCAGCAGAGCCCTGGTCAAACTGGACATGTGACATAAAAATTGGGAAAAGTAATATCTGTGAACTTTTGAGCTTTTCATATTCCCTTCCGGTGTTGTTGCAAACCGTAGTTCAGATCACACAATATAATTACAGATTTTCACTTGAACCTCGCAAAGTAGCAAGTCCAGGAAGGCGAGGCACAAAAAAGCTTTTGACTAGAATTTCTTCGCTGAGAGGCTTTACATGTTCACATGTCCTTCCTCGGTTTATGTATTATGTATTTGGCTTCCGAGAAATGGAAGGAATGCTGCGATCCGGCCTTTGATGACTTATTTTAATTTTTACGACTTCTAGAATTTCCTTCCACAAAAATTCAATTTCGAGGTCGTATGATGGCTCTTCCAAGAGGAAGCCATTCAATATTT
>JAHZNF010003264.1:0-13257 GCA_027744215.1 Troglopedetes dispersus | reverse complement strand
CGTTCACTAGGCACCTCCAAACTTTTATTTTCTTCAACGCAACAATACAAATAACGACATTTTAAAAGTTCCTTATGAACAATCACACTATCGGTGGCAGCTAAAAATATTATGATGATGACAAATAATATATCGGCAGTATAAAAATTCTATCACAGAAAGCAACTGACACAAGATGCACATGGGTCAAAAGCCACGAAAAACTTGTTACACATTACCAATTGTATTCCGATGTTATAACAATATGTAAATGGAGACAATCAGACACAAAAATATTGAATAAAAGAAGTTGAGCCTCAGCCGGCCTTGGTCGAGAGTGATCACTCCAAACTAATAAATAAAAATACCTAGATTCACTTTCTACACGATTGACAACCTTCGTAAAATGAAACTGGCTTTTGCTCTCTTTGCTGACCGCAAAGTGTAATAATAATCTGCCAGTATGACCAGATTGAAGGCGATATAGTTAGTAGCATCTCTTTAACGTTATGGGGAAATATTTCACTTTCAACCTTCGAGTGATTTTGCGGTGACGCACAATTAACTGAGCCTTGACTTGTGCTTAATATGGACTTTCTTTCAATTGTCTTTTCAGTCATCGTTGTTTCCACACATAATAACAAAGAAACCTCAGCACCACTACTACTGTAGTGTCAGCTACTCAACCTTATACCCGTTCTTTGTCTGATGGCTTCCTCCTAGTCCGCTAGCTACTAATATGGGTAAGGGTATTATTTAGATGTACTCATAAAACACGTCTTCATGAACTTTTATTTTCATAAAAATAAGCACAAAAGGAAGTCGTGCATGATGTCACCTGAAGAAACTGGTTTTTTCTGTAAACAGTGTTTTTTTGCTTGTGTGCATAAATCATCATTCGGCCGAGTGCATAAATTCCCTTAGTGCGCTATATTTAGTCATCACAGTGCACAGGTTTTTAAGGGTGGTGTATCCTACAATAATTTGCAATTTCATACCTATCTACTTCACTCCGGGCTTAAAATCTCATGTAAAGTACATTTCATGATGGAAGGATTGAGCGCAAAGGTACCACCCTTCATGTAAAAAAGACAATTGCCGTGTAATTTTCATGTTTAGAAAGAAGAAGCAAGGGCGACCTCAAGGGAAGTTTTTACATGACTTGTTTTCGCTTTTCATTAATAACAATTCTTCAAGCGCTCCTATTGTTTCGAATAGTATTTTTATAAGTAACAAAAATGATGCTTACAGTAGTGCAGCAATGATATAGTCAAGTTTAAACTGGTTACTATAAACTGTATGACTGCAGCTTTACCCACATTTAGTTTAAACTAAGTTTGCTTCCCATCGCGTGACATAAAAACCAATGGTTCTTCTGCTACTGGTAGTAGAAAAACTTTGCGTACCGCTGTTGATCTAAGAAACAACGTTTGCTTTAATAGCTTGATTATCTGCATGTACTTTGCACCATATACGGAGTAAAAACAATGCCAGGCATATTTTCTTTTTTCTCGTAAAAGAAAATGAAATGAATGATTAAATGCCTTCTCATACGTGAGCTTCAAAGTTGCGAACAATCCGTAAAAATGTCGGTTAATTCTTGCAGATGAACAAAAAAGATATTATGATGCATTTGAACTCGTTTTCTGTGGGAAAAACGAAAGTTGAATTCCCATAAGAAGGCACAAATAATGAGTTGTCGGACGGATTAGTTTAAGAAACCTTGACTGTTTCGTCACATCTGCATCATCATAGCATATTATCATCGTCGTCCAAGCTTCGTGACCGATTTGCAGCAAGTTTCCGGTGGCGCTGCTATATTATAGGTAATATTCAGCGAGTGTCGCCGTAATTAAGTTACGCACAATACACATGTTTTCTATAAGATTAATTTGTGTAAAAGAATAAAAGTGATTTTGAAAGTATGCATATGCAGGCACATGGTCACTTTTGAAGAACACGGGTTCATTAGAAGAGGATGTGCAAAACCAAAATTATATATTTAATTGATTAGCAAATGACACGTATTAATTAGTCAGCGATTCAGGTTTTTATGTATACCTATGCTGCTGCTGATGATGATCATTTATTGATCGCGTTGAACAATTAGTAACTACAGTAGTGTCAGTAATTCAGCTATTAAACTCTCCAATAGCATGTCAGTTTGGTTTTTTGCTTTCATTTGGCACCAACTGCGTAATTGCACCATGATGGCTAGAGATAATTACCAACAGCTTTCTAACAAAAGTGTGAAAACGCGTCTTCACACATTTTCGCTTGATCCTACTTCGTGAATGACATTAAAACGTAAATACTTACAAGTTGTTCATAGATCAGTATTCCATTGCCAGATGTGTCCCGTGATGATTAAGTGATAATGAACTTTGTGCAACAAAAATGGAGCAGTAGAGCGCAATGTCTTGAATAAGCATTTCTGGTATTTTCGCTTGTTTGCACATTTTATAGATTTGAGATTTTTAATTCATTAAGTCAACAACATCATAACAAAAAATTTAACTACAACTAGAATAAATAAGATGGAATAAACGTAAAAGCAGTATTGCAAGAATAATCACCGACAACATAGTAATTACAACAAAATGCTAATTTATATGTATATGAGTATTATTTTAGTTCTAGGACTACACCCGTTCATTAGCAATTTCCAAAGTTCGTTTCATAATAGCTCGTGATTTTGCACTTGGCCTATTCAGCCTGCTCCTTTCCTGAAGGAGTCTGAAACGCCGACGCTGTTCCCGTTTTTCCTTGATCATTCTCTTCTCCAAGGGACCAGGCACACCGCCCACAATTCGGGGAAAGTTAACAAAGGGAACGTCGAATGCATAGCCCCCATAGTTTATGACTGTAAAATTACTATTACCATTGCTATTACTAATTGCTGGGTAGTTAAAATTAGCATTTGGAACGCGAAGTGATGGAAGATACGCCGCCTGATAGTATTGTACTTGTTGTATAAGTGCTGTTGTTTGTGGTGAGGATGGAGGCAGTCCCAAGCTCCTTCTTTTTGCTGGAGTTAGTCATAACGGAATGAAAAGAGGCTTCTCCACTTGTTCCTGCGGATAAAGGATTCTAGGACGTCGATATTTTCTGACGTTGGGTGCTAACCTTCTCTGCTGTTGTCTTTGTTCCTCCAAGTCGTCTTCCTCTGAACTCCCCGAATTTCCCATCATCATTCTTCTGTTATTATTGTTGCTACTTGCATTTGGCTCTTCAGATGAGCTGGATTCTGTAGATACTGGCTTGCGAGTGGGTTCTACCTGAAGTTGTTTCTTTGCAAACATTTGTGTTGCAGGTACCGTCATGATGGAGGAAAATTGAGTTGTTTTTGTTGGTACAGGGACAAAATCTCTCCTTTTTGGATCCAAAGGATCGGGAATTTTTCTGTATGAATATTCATCATCCTCATCGTCGTCATCCTCTTCGGAAGTGTCATCTTCGTCATCAGCAGGTTTCTGCTTCTTTTTATTTTTCGGTCTGGTTGGTAACCGGAGACCAGGTTGAATCTTGGAAGGTCGAAGTATCTCATCGTCTTCGGCAAGGGGTCTAATTGCAGGGCTGTGGTGTGCCGCCTGGTTAATTTTTTCAATGGCCAGCATGGCAGCATGCAAGCTATTAATGCTTGTGGTGGGTGGTTTAATTTCACTCTCGATTAAAGTTTTTGTTGGAATAAGATAAGTACTCCCATCGTCATCATCAAATAGATCTACAAGGTCAGCAGCAGGATTCTTAGATGCCCCTGAGGTATCTGGAGCTGATGCAGGTTTGCTCGTTGAGACAACTGGTTTGGGAATATCAGCGGATTGTGGGATTGTCGGTTTTACTGGGGTCAAGGGAGAATTTCCCTTCTTTTTGGATTGCGTCGTTGGTAGAGGAATCTGGAAGATATTTGGTGACTCCTTAACTTCCCCATTATTTCCTGTGAGCTTCATGCTAATTTCTAGCGTTTCCCCGGAAGGTAAGTCATGCGAGATACTGGTGACGCCGTTAGGATTGACAGAGGCTGCAGCGGCGTTGTCAGTGGGTACTTTAAAAATTGGGTGCATTTGAAGACCCGGATTTTGCTGAAATTGTTGCATTTGCTGTGGCATTTGCTGCTGCATGACAGGCATTGGCTGTTGCATTATGATTGGCTGCGGTGCGGGTGCGTGGGACCCGATGGGCATGGGCACTTGAATGATTTGGGGAACAACGAGTGTGTTTTGACTTGTGGATTGCTGAGGAATGGGTTGCATTTGCATTGGCTGAAGATGATGGATAACGGGGTAAGGTGGAGCTTGTGTGGTGGGCTGAGGGGGACCTGTGGGTTCTGGGTATTTGACAATGCTAGGACCGATTGTTGCCTGAATAAATTAGTAAATTGATAAAGTCACCATTCAACCACCTAGTTACAATATTTACAAATACCTAGTAGTAAAGAAGTTGGTTTCCTACTAAAGTTCCTTCGACATCCCTCGCAGGAGCTGGTGCCGGCGTCTGAATTCCGGCTAACAACTGCTGAGCATTACCAAGGTTCAGCACGGCCTTTCTGATTCCTCCAATCATACCCAGTAGTTGGGTGGAATTCATGGGGCATGAGTTAAAGAGGAAACGGCATTGTCTTGAGCTTTTTACTTTCGTACCGACTTCCGTTGCCATTCGGAAGACCTCAACGGGATCGTTCGTCTACGGAATTGTAAATATTGAATTCATTGTAAGAAGCTGCATAATGATTTAAAAAAATAATAATATGCACACAGTTACCCACCGCGGCTAGTGATCTTTTCATTTTCCTCAGATAGGCAATCCTTCGTCCAGGGCCCTGCTCCCTGGCCTTTCTGACGACCCTCCTGGTATTCACCAATTTTTGACCTGAAGCAGGCTGACCAAGACTTCTCTTCTTAAAATCGAAGTCATCAAAGAATGGATCATTATCAAAGGCATCGTTTCCTGTGGTCCTCCTTCTCGTAAATCCCATGCTGAACTCAGGAAGTTTTGGCATGAATCTAGTAAACATTCCTCCAATGTTAGAGGGTGATGCCTCCTCCTCCAAGTAAGTTTCTCCGGGATAGGAAACCTGTCTCAGAAGATTGTTTAACTCGGATTCGGATAATTTACTTAAATCTTCTGACTTATAGCGAGTCAGCTTGTTGGCATTAAACATTGGTGGTGGTTGCGCGTAACTTCCTTGGCCGTCGTCATAACCAAGGGGTGAACTTCTGAAAGACTGTTGTATGGCTCCCTTGGCCTGAGCTGCCGCCATTTCCGCAGCATGGTGAGCAGAGGCGTCATATTTATTGTCGGGTCCAAGATAGGGCGGTGCCTGATAAACAAAAAGCGAATCAAGGAATTAGAAATCATGTAGTGTGTGTGGGAAGAGGATAATATACTTTTCGGTATTAAAGTAATCTTGTCAAAGTTATTCTTGCTAGACTTATTTCATCTGTACATACGAACATCAGTTCAAAATCCTTATTCTTATTTATTACATTTGAAATCTTTGTTATGATGGAAGCTCACCTTGGATGCACTCTTTAAAACATACGGGAGCAGGTCTGGGTCGTCATTTAGAAGTTCTTCGTTTGCAATTTGCTCCATTTCATATTGCTCCTTAAGCATCAGCCTATCCACCTCGTCATCATCCATAGGAATTTCCTCTGATGAGAAATCATCATCGTCATCATCGTCCCCTTTCCTATCCTTGTTTGAAGATTTTTGTTCGCCAGACTGCTGGTTTCGCTGTTTTGCGGGGGATTTGTAAGTCATCTTTTTCTTCTTCGATCCACTTATCGTCTGAGAGAGGAGATCGGCCAGCTCAACAGCTAGTCCTTTGTTGTTGGTGTTACTGCTCGATTTCTTAACGGTACTGCCACTACCCTTCGTTGCTGCTGCTTGAGTATCATCTTCTTCATCATCCTCTTCTTCATCTCGTCTGTAAAGATATTTATCAGATTAGCACCTCTTCAAGATAGAATTGGCATGCTTGTTGTTTAGAAAGTAAAAGTTCTTACTCAAATACAGTTTTCATGAGATAGGCGTAATCGTTTAGAATTCCAGACTGTTGGGAAGGAGGAGAAGCGGCAATATTACAGGCGAGTTGAGGAAGGCAGCGGAATGGGTCAAAGGCAGATAACTGCCTGAATATTCGTGAATTGAGTGTTTCCTGTAGCTCACGCTCACTCAGTTTCTGCTTGACAGCAGGATCCTTGTCGTTGGCATACGTGACGTTGGCAATGTCCTCCAGGCGGAACTTTGACTCGAGAGCTTCACGAGTAGTTCGCTTTTTAACAAAGCTAAAGAAGTCGTCTTTGGCTTCAGGGAAAGATGAAAAAAGATCCCCTGGTTCGGAAGCAACCCACCGGAGTTGCTCGTTGGATGCGATGGGTCGTGGTGGTGCCATGTCCATCATATCAGCGAATACTGTACTTGTGGTGGAAGGAAGGGCGGTTGTTGTGTCGAAGTCAAACATGTTTGCAGACCTTGCCTGAGGGAGTCGCATTGCAATGTCGAGTAAATCGTCTGGGATTGGTTCCACGGCGAAACCGGTGTCTGGAGAGAAAGATGGCTTGTTCCAGAAATCGTCATCTAACAATGTTGATGACTGCCTGGGTTGAGGAGTAGGATCATTAGATGCGGGCTTCCACACACGACTAGTACTCCTGCTACTGGCTGCTAGAAGCTCATCCAGATTTTGTGGATTGTATAGAGCTCTCTTCGACGCTTTGTTCGTGGCTATTGTCCCTTGTTGGTTACTCGCACTCGTTGCCAGTGTTTGTCCCAAGTTAGAAGCAGCGCCAGTTAAAGTTGATAGGAGATTTAGCAAATTCTGACTATTCTCTAAGGATGACAAGTGGGTAGTTCCTGCGGAACCACTTTGTGTTCTCTGCTGAGCATTTTGATTAGCTGTAAAAGTAACAGCAAATGTAGTACCCTAAAATTGATTGTTTTAAAATTTGCGCATAATATTAAATTTTTACAAGCCTTACCCATCATCATCATCATGACGAGGCCTCCGATTGTCAAAGGACCCATGATTAACCCACCCGTCATGGCTGCTGTTGCAGCCATTAACATGCTTCCCAAAATCAGGGTGGCACTTCCATGCTGAGCACACAGCAGAAGGATTAAGGATCCCAGCGGGATCCATGTTTTGCATTTCATGATTGCCTTTATTTCACCGGTCAAAAATCAAAATTTCACAGCCCTTCATTCACTGCGGCAACTTTCAACAAACAACTAATTTGTACTAGTGTAAAATTCACTTTTTAAAATTTCACTTTTTCTCCTGGTTTCAAAAAAATTACTTAAAATTGACAGAAAATGTCACTAAACGATGGATGCAGGACATGCTGAATCCACGTGGTTTGTTTCCGGTGACACTTCCTCGAAATTCGGTAGAATCATATAAGCGGGCAGAAGATAACACTCAAGCAAAAAAAAAATTTCAGTTGCACGCATGCAACAACTGGTGAATACTGATGATATGGCTCTCTCTTTACTTCATCATCGTCCACTTTTGCTTTGCTCACTGAACAGAGGAGAATAACATTTTTACTTAACTTTTTGAGCATTCACAAAAAAGCACTCCCATATTATATTATTGCATTATATTTGCTAACTCGCCACTTTACTACCCCACCTCCACAATGAATGCACATTATGCACTACTGCACATTTGATAATGATGATGTGGTGCTGTATGCTCTGCTCTCTACAAGATCATAATAAGATTGCCTTACCTTTAGTGAAAATGCTGAAAAGTTTATGTGTGCCTATTTGGTGTACACTACTGACTCACTGATCGACGGCCACGATGACGATGATGATGAAAAGGGAAAATACTTTCCCGAAAACTAAAAACTTTTTGCTCTTATATTATGAGTGATCATAATCATAATAAAATCAACCCCAATCATTACTCCTGTTGCATTTGTGTATCATTGTTCTGCAGGTGTTGGCTGCTCTATGCGTTGTATATCCATCACATCTACAACAAAGGGTTAATTATCATATCATCATTATCATGATTCATTCATCATTCAGAAGAGTAAACTTGAAATGTTAAAAGCGAAGTTAAGAAGACGTTAGGCGTTAGGCCACTAAATGCGTGGGCTGTGCCACGTTGTATTGTTAATGATTCTCAATTGCGCTTTTGTCGTTTAATAAGAAACCAGAGTTCTGTTTCATGTGTGCAATGTTTCTTATTTTTTTTAAATAATACGTAACAATTTTACTTCGCCGTATTATTTAGTTGGTAACGTGTAAAAGTGGAGCCGTTTGGTCCTTGATTCCCAAAGTCTCACTGCTCACAAATGTGTGGCATGAGTTGAGGTAATAAAAATATTTAAAATGATTTGGACAGGATAGATTAAGGTAAACGTACTTTGTGTGGTTTAGACCATGTGGTTGTGCTTTTGGCGTTTCAAGCTACATATACTGCAAAAAATTATTTCTGCTTTGTAAAACTCCTGTAACTGGTGTAACGCCTTTGAGTTAAATGAGAGAGAAAACAACTGATGTTGGAGCCGATGATTACTGTTATTTTTTTGATGATATCATAATGCAGCTAGCCCAACTAATGTAACTAATGTTTTCATTAGGGACATGCATTCGGATTTGCTTCGTGATTACCGTCGTAAATAATGGCTTGCTGTTAGATTCAGGATTGTTACTTGTTTGAATATCAAACCAAATTAACGATGTGGGGCTCTATAAATAACATTTAAGCATTGCACACACCAACAGTTCCCACGATTTAATAATTATTACTGAAATTATTTTGTTCAGGCGAGCCTTGTTACTTTTTGGCCCTCCTGCATAAATTTTGCTTTCCAAATAGCATTTAATTGCATTTCCACATTTATTGAAAGTAAAGTAACCCCCAATTTGGCAAAACGTGAATTAATTTTTTTCACTTTTGGAAAATTCCGCATTTTATTTTGAACAACAGAAGCCCTTAAAAATAAATACCTATTTATTGTTTAGAAGCTTTCAAGTCCGTAAAATTACACTTACATAGAATATTTTTCTGTTCTCTAAACAAAAAATGACACAATATAGCTACTTAAATTCAGTTTAATTATCGAAACTTAACCGCAATAATAAAAACATCTGAATGTTTACTGAACAAAAAAGGTAAATATATAAATAATGCAAGATCGGTTATAATTATCATGCATAATTAACCATACATTGAAAGGTAAGAGAGGAAACCAAATAAAAATTGATGAAAATAAGAGTCAGAAGTGAGAGAATGTAAAAGTGATAATGATTCGTTTTTTTCCGGTTGAAAAAAAAACAGAACTCGATATGCTCAGAAGTACCGACTCTAGAATACGCAACAACATGCAAGAATATACTTATCATCACATTACTCATGTAGATCTACATTTGAATTTCTTTTAGAAGTTGAAATTTCGTAGATGAATTTTTTGCCATATCTAACATGGGCCCCAACAAATAGTCAAGTGGACGCAGTACCATTTATATCTGTGAATTACATCAAATTAGTAAAATAAATTACTTTATTGTAGCAAGTGCTACTATTTTTGTACTACATTCCATGTAGTTAGTTTTTTTATAGGGAACAGGGCAGTTGGGTTAGGTAGTGATTCTGTTCAAATCAGGAAGGAACAATCTTTCAACAGCACATCACGAATTATTTTATGAAAGCTGCGAGTTAAAAATGCATTCGTGTTCTTTGTTATAAAAAACAAACAGAGAAATAAAAGGAAGAAATTAAGAGCAGTCGTTAACGGCAAGAACACTGCATACTCAAATTATTCTTTTTTTTTACTTTTAATTATCTTTAAACATGATCTTTATGGTTTCATGATGAAGTAAATTTTGTGCAAACAAACTATATGCATGAAATATATTTATGTATCATCCATCAGCAGTAACGAGAAGAAAAGGAGAGCAAGAAAAAGTAAGAATCAGCTAGAGAAAAAATTCAAAAGCAAAATGATTGTCACGTAGCGTACTTATCTAAAAAATGATGACATGAGCATGTGAGCACAAAAAATAGACTGACATCACAAAAGTAATCATAAACAAACGATATGAATTTTGAAAACGGCAATGCTGCGGTTAGAGGTATCCTGTTTTGAAGGTCATTGTCGCAATGAGTAAGGGTATGGTAAAGGGAAATGAAGTTTTTACCCACATTACGCACAGAAAATTGTTCAGAAGGATGAGATGCTGATGATGATGGATGCAGACGTGGGTATATGCGATATTTTGCCACGCCACAAATAATCGCTGTTAATCTTAAGCTGCAAAAATGGAAATCTGCCGAATGGGTTTTTTACTTGACTTCTTGGTGCTTGTGACTGATAAATAAACTGTTTCCACAAGGAAAAGGTGTCTAACCACTAATGTTTGCTTTTGGGTAGTAAGTATAAGGATTCCTTTTGGTCGTTTTTATGGCTTATGGTCGTTTACCCATAAACAGTGTAATCATTCATGATCATTCTGTGTGCCATATGGATGTGGAATTATGATTGAGATGTCAACACTTTTTTTAAAATGTGAAACCTTTCTAGACATTTGAAATTGTGATAGAGCTAACTAAACCTTACAATTTTCTGTGTATTACGTATAAAAAATGTTAATTAGAGGAATATTTCAATTTGAACTTGATTTGCCAAAAGTGCTTGCCATAATATTTTTACTTCTACAAGTGAATGAAGTTAATCACACTTTTTTCAGTAAGCATAAGTATACATTATATGCACTTTCATTTATGCGGTTTCTTCGTAACTTTAATGGTGTCATTTCTTGACAAAAGTTACAATTCAAAATGCATTTTGCACATTATGTAAATTATTGGAAAGCAAAAAGCAACAGCAGAGGCAATAAAATTTATAAGATAAACTTTTATAAATAATGGTTGATTGATGCCGCAAGTAATATTGTGTAGATCTATTAGTTCCTACAAATTCTTTTAAATTTTGAAAGAAAAACTTGATAACGGAAGAAAACAAAGCTTTGTACGTACATGTGTTAGTTTTTGTGTACAACAAGACTTTCAATCGAACGTGATATATCCTACTCCCGCATAGAATATTAAGCTGTTTGGCATTTACATCTGTTTTTATAAAAAAATGGAAATCTACGTAATTTTTTATTTTAAAATATTCTAACTTCATATTTCATGCCACTTACAAAACAATTTCACTCTGTGGTCACTCATTCATGAAACTGCCTGAGAGTTGGTGGCGTGGATAGGTGGGGATTGGGAAGTTTGCAAAAGAGAGGAGGGCACCGAGGGCAGTATACATATATTGCATTAAGATAAAACTAAAAAAAGATTTGTTATCAACGAACTTCTACACATGCAAGGCATGATCATGAGAGTCTACAAATAAGATACCATGGCTTTGTGTAAAGTTTGCAACAGTTACAGTAAGTTTATATGAAACAATCCCAAAGCCGTGTCTTAATAAAAAGTGGCAGGAATTAATATATAATTTCGAAGGAAAAGAATGTAAGCAGACGTATTTTGACCACTAGCGCTACCTTCAGCTAAAGAAATGAATTCTGTTAAATAAATCGCTTTGCTCTATAACATTCAGTCACACTTACCGACCATTATAATGATGCTCCCCTGTACTTTATAAACATTATTATACATTACCTAACTTTACCCTGTGTTAAATAGAGTGAGGAATAAACAATGTCAATTTATCCGGGCTACATCCATATTATCATTTATGTTACATTTGCGTCACAATAATTGATGTAGATGTACATTTTTATGTGTGAAAAACTAACCAACTCATGTCCGTGTATTGATGTTAACTTTGAATGCAGTTTTTAAGCAGAAATTTTCAGACCTTATATAATAGTGATTAAACAGAACTAGTACAAAAACTTTCCGTGTCAGATGCCACTGGGCGGTGGTTCGGGGACTAATTTGAACAGGGAAGTACAAATATACCTCAATGAAAATGGTTTACTGATGGGGACTGTAATATCACCTTTTGTTGAACAGGTTTAATTCAGATGATTCTCTGTTGCGTTACTACTCCCTTTTTTATGAAATTTTATCTTACGGAGTTATTGAGGACATTTAATTGGCATTTCGTTCCTTAAGAAAATAAAGGCTTTTGCGGCCGTGATTAATATTTCGATCGCATTTTACAACGCGAAACTTCCTTCTAAAACAGAAATGCTGAATAATACGCAATAATTATTATTCTAATTTAAAATGTTATTTTTAAAAGTTAATATTGAAATAAGCAAGCTTCGTTGTGAAATGAGAAAAAACACGAACTCGATGATTTACTGATGAATCAACCGTCAAGTTAAATCACTGTAATAATTTGAAGCGTTACATGTAAATTGTTCAGGACTTAATATTAGCTTTGGAGTACCTATGTTTTGTGTGTAGGTAATTCTCATAAATTCATAGAAATAGAAATAATTTTTTGAAAAAAATTCAAAGAACTGCTGCATTTTATATTTATATCATGAATTCTGTTGTAGAGTACACTCTTCTTGGTTGATGATGATATGGATATGCTATATAAGCCAGCATTTTTTGCACTGTTACGTCAGAAAAGAAAACTTCAAGTAATTAATAAACTTCATGAACACTAATTTTTTAAGACCACATATACCACAGTGAATGAGGGAGTGTTCAAAGTGTTAGACTGCTAACACAACATCGTGTGTAATTAAACAACACTAATGTACGTGCTACACTGCATGAAATCCTGCCAACGTTGATGGTGATTAAACACCATAAAACTGCTTTAATGTAGCGTAAATCCGATAAATACAATATTATTCTCTTTGACAAGATTCGTTACGATCTGCGCGTTTAGCTAAACAATTATTTATGAACATAGTACTTAGTAATTACTTATCGAAGACCAAATATTATAAAAAAAAGAAATGTAGCAGCAAAAAATGTTTAGAATATAGCTTAAAAATTCGATAAATATTTATGGTACAACATTTGTAACGACTTTTCCGCATAGATCTTCTAAGCTTGCCAGGCGGCCACGTTTTCTTAGTGTACAGATAGATACCTAGTAAAGTTCAAAACCATTAGCGTATCAAAATAAGCCAGTTTAGTATAGGATTTATGAAAAATGTTTTAGACCTCAATTTTCAATTTAACAATTAGTCATAAATTGAACGTTTATGAAAATTGGCAATTAAAAGGCTATTAGTTCATGTGTTTATAAACAAAGGCACGTATTTTTTCTTTTCTGTGTACGCGTTATACTATGTAGAAGGGTACTCTTGGAAGCTTGAACTCCACACTCAAGT
>JAHZNF010003263.1:0-11495 GCA_027744215.1 Troglopedetes dispersus | reverse complement strand
TCCCGGATACAACTTTCGTAAATTATTTGGATTAAATAATTTAAACACAAAAAAAGAAACAGTAAACTTGAAATTTAAATAATGAAATATTTTATATAATTTACCTACAGCACTTGGATCTATGATGAGTGAAATCTCCGCCCAAGGCTGGAAGGTTCCCAAGCATCCTCAGCAAGTTCCGAAACAACGGGGTCGTATCCCCGACTGGGACAAACTCTTCCCCAACCAAGGATCCCTTGAGCAACATGGACCACCTTCTGGAGTAGTGGATACCTCCTCCCAACCCGAGATCCCAGCTGCCTTCCGGTCCGCCCTTCCTGGCAATTCAAGAGTAGTTTACGTCCCAGCTCGTCAGCTCCGCCAGTTCTACAACAGACCTGTGGCGAGACCCAGCTACGTGACCACATCCAGGCAGTACGTAGCGCGCCACCCAAATCCTCCCAGGTCTCAAGTTTTGTACAATGTGCAGTCCTCCCCGCTCCACCGTCCTCAACAAATGATGCTGGTTTCATCTGCGCACAGGAGACCTCAACAATCCGTTTATTACATGCCTGTTCGACGAAACACGTATTCTCCGTACCAGAGCATGTATGTTCCAAGATATAGATATTAACCAAATTATTTTTCTCTTGATGTCCGGCAAGTATTAATAAAATTTTTGTAACAAAAAAAAGAAAGATATTAAGTGAGGAGAAGATTTGAATCGGACACATTTGGCCACAGCAATGCATTTAGGTATCTTTTTTCCTTTTTTTCCCTTCGGTTCTCAAGTCAAAAGAGGAAGTTGAGTTTAACCAATGATAATACTCATTTTTTGTATGTGTATGTGAGCTTGTTGACGTAATGGTTGAAACAAAATTTGTGTGAAAAAAATTCCAATCTTTTTTTGTATCTACCAAACTTAACTCCTGTTCCATTTTCGTAGGTTAAGATATGTTAAGCTCAGACTCATGGCATTTATTATTTATTGTATGACTTAATTTATTGTTATAAGTGGTAAGACAAAAAACAACACAATTTGACAACATTTGTTCAGAAATGATCGAACAAAATTAAAAAGAAAATACAATGCTACAAAGATCTTCTCAGAGAGGTCAACATATGATTATCAGCGCAAAGTACATGAACCTTTTTTTTGTTTCAATGCAATAATATTTATTTTTTTACTTATCACTCTTGTGCAGAGAGAACAAATACCTTTTACTTATCTGTACATTAGTATAATTAGTGTAGCATGAAGGGAAAAGTACTTGTTCTCTCCTGAGCCATTCATTTTTTTGAAACAGGAGTGATGACGATAATGATAATGAGCAAAAGTAACCGGGCAGGCAGGGTAGTCAGTGAAACATAAAAAAATGTGCTCATTGGGGTTTCATAAAAAAACTGGCCAAAGCACTTCCCAGAGCATTACACCGAGCGGTGCAAGCACCTTATCCAGATGTAAACAGACAACCTTTTGCATAAAAATTGAGCAAGTGTATATACCTACATTGTACTAAATCTTCATTCTTTTGCACACACAATTGTTGCGTGTTGCTGTCAAAAAGATCAGGAAAACGACGAAGAATGAAAAACCTGTCCGGATGGTTTATAAGGATAATGAACTTTTACTTTTTATTCAACTGTGGCTGCTCCAAGCATTTTTGCATTTAATTTTTTTAAAAAGAAGAAGAGGATCACAAGAAAATACAAAACCAGAAGTGGAAAAGAGCAAATAACCTGAAGAATAATTTCAAATGAAATGAGGTAAAGGTGTGTAATATTTTTGTTTCCTTTTCCTTTTGCATCGTCCCAACCAAATGTCAGACTGGTTATTCTAAGCATATTTATATGCATTAGTCGATAAATAAACCAGCCTGGTAAGCTTTGCCAGAAGGCAAACAAATGTTAGGAAAAAAATTCTTCACTAAAATGATCAAGTTTACAAATACAAATGATGATATACATATATGATGTATGTATTAAGTAACATGTATTCGCATAGCATGTTTTTATTCATTGAACCGAGAAAGTATAAAGATTTTTTTTATCTCTCGGTGTTACTTATCAATAATAACAATAATTTCCAAGACTTAAATTATTATAACTGTTATGTGTACAACCCCTGAACAAATTGATACAAATAGAAAAAAATATATAGCGTTGCATCCCCAAAATTGTAGTGTATGATATCATGGATTGTATTATGTAACTTTTTTCATGTNGTTTTTATTCATTGAACCGAGAAAGTATAAAGATTTTTTTTATCTCTCGGTGTTACTTATCAATAATAACAATAATTTCCAAGACTTAAATTATTATAACTGTTATGTGTACAACCCCTGAACAAATTGATACAAATAGAAAAAAATATATAGCGTTGCATCCCCAAAATTGTAGTGTATGATATCATGGATTGTATTATGTAACTTTTTTCATGTTGAACTGTCTTTAAGAAAAAAAGTGAGCACAAATTGTGTATCTTGTGAAGAAATTAATCAGCGGATGCAATAAAAACAAAACTAACATTGTGTACCTTTTTCTTGAACCCAAAAAGTTCCTCCACTTTTTTCCTCACTCAAGAAGATATCCCGTTTCCTCATTCGCTCTTTTTTCGCTTCATCAAGTGTACTCACATGAACAACAATAATTAGGAAAAAAGACACAATAACACTATAACAGCATTATGATCTCATCACCTTATCTTTCATCTTGTTCGGCAAAAATGCATTTGTCCTGTTTCGCAATTTATTTACCGTTTTACAAGATACACACGACCTTATGACTATTCTTCAGAAGAGCATAGGTCTTTCTTCTGTCTTATTGTTCAGTGAATTTTTTCTGCTCCCATTCTTCTTCTACCACCACTTACTTTTACTTTTTTTGGTACTTACGACAATTTTATTGAAGCAAGTAAATTCAAAAGGTATTAGCTACACTGACCACACAGCCGAGCATTCATCCTTACTTCCGTAAGCATCCTCATAATAATCCTTTTTACGATTACTTAGCTTCGACAAGTTCGCATCTAGTAAATTAAAGTGATATCATAATAATAAGAATATACGGAGAATCTCCGTCGCTCCACTCCTCACACAAGCTTTTAAGTACTAGTCATCATCATTCCGGTTGCAATTTAAATATAAAAGCTAAAGCTACTACTAATATTTCTAGTTTTTTTTATTCGTTGTACAAGAATCCATCCATCAGAGCAGCGCTATGTAATTAGAAGTGGTACTGACCGAAAACAATTTTTATTATTACTTGTTATGTACCCTCACTCTACTATGATCTCTCATCAAGATTATGATAAAAAACGAAAAAAATGTGTCTATCTACCACTTTTTACACAAAGTTTTAAAACAGGTGTATCATCCGAACTCTTCGAAATACCTCTTTTCTTAAAGTGATTCCATTTTGCACTTGTTGGATTGTTTATGGAGCATCACAATAAAAAATTAGAGATTTTCCCAGTATACTCTTCCTTTCTTACGATTTACAAGAAAAGAGTTTTTCGTTGTTGTGAAATTGCTGTGGAGTGGAGTGGGACAGAAGCAGGAGGTCGAGTATCAGGGGATTTTGATCAGGAAACAACGTCTTCGTGCTCATCATACCATTTCGGTGCGTGGATGAGGTGAAATTTAATTGAGAAAATGAAGCCGTGGAAATTATTATTACCGCATTACTCCTCCTCATCGTCTTTGATTCATCACCTTACAACATAAATAACACAAGATACATAATAATATTATTATTGACTGTATATATAATATAATGGTATACAATAATGTTAAGGAAAAAAGTGGTGAATATATCTCACACGTGCGTACCTACATAGATATGTATATTTGTTGATCACATCATAATATTACTATAGACTACTTACTAAAAAAAGTAAAAGTGAACAGAATGCAATAACAATAAAATAGATATAAAATAATTATGCCGCACATGTTCACGGTCTGCGCAGGAGATAAAAATGGAAGATAATGTGAAGGGTTTGATTAGGACGTGCTGTATTGTGCTCTTCATTAGTGTGGGACTGTCGGTGGTCTACTCAGCCAAACGGCCGTACATTTACTTAATAGATCATGACTATTTTGCTGAAAGCGTGTTACACCACCACCAGCCAACATCACAGCAGCAGCATCCACACCGAAGAACAAACGGCCCGAGCGTCTCAGCCCGAAGAGGAGTCAGTGGAGGAGGAGGGTCTAGCGGAAATAATTATAATAACAAAATACCTCACCCATTCCTCTTCCAAGATACACACAGAAAAGGGGAGGTGACTGTGAATAGCCGACCAGCACACCATTTTCACTCACATCATCATCACATTATTGATCCTTATCAATTTGGAGCAACACCTTCCCCGCGAGTAAACAGTAATAGTAGGAATAGTAGTATTAGTAGGAATAATGATGTGAAAATTTCTACCAGGAGGAACTCTAGTAAAAAGAAAAATACTAAGAATGAGCGGAGAAAAAAGAAGCAGAAATTGTCAACCACGACGGAACCATCATTTACGAGTTTCGAATCACCGGAAACACTCTCCTTTCCCATACCATGGGAGTGGAGGCTTCGCATGGAGCAGACGAACAAAGCCAGGGAGGATATCGTTGTAAGCGAGGAGCAAGGCGAGGATCGGTTCTTTAGCAGATTCAGACCCAAACTTCCTATGCGGATGAGGCTGCCGCAGTTGCCCACGATAGATTTTCAGTTTGAAAGTAAGTCAAATTTTACATCAAAAAATTCTCATATAAACCTGTTCACTCTCATGATAGATACGATCATTGCGGAAAATTACCTGTAATCAGTTAGAGTCAGTGAAACTTTCAAAATCATGGACCATATAATAAATAGTAATTATAGGATATTTTTTGGAACTCGTGATTGTGTATAGCCACTGGCCACCATGTGAGTCACAATAGAAAATATGTTAACTTATATGTGTGAGCATCATCCACTTTATTACAGCCGCCGACTATTACGGAAGAAATGGTAGATCTCACAAACCGAAACGAAATGGCTTCTCCAAACAAATCAACATTCAAGACATAATTTCACCGGAAACACTCTCCTTCATTTCCAAGCTCCAGCTCCTCAATGTTTCGAAAATTGCTCAAGCGGCTACTGTAGGTGGGGGTGGGGCGAACATTATCAACTTGAATGCGGCAACTGCTGGTGGAGGAAGTAGTGCAGCAGTGAGTACGGCAAGTGAGGAGTTGACTGGCTACAATCCAAATGTTGGCTCTCCCCTTCTTAGTGGAGATTTCCTCAATTTGGAGTCGGGAAAGTTGATCATTCCAAAGGACTCGACACAACATCGGCAACCAACCTCGCAGGAGATTGAGGCTTATCATAAGCTTAAAAATACATGTTGGTTTCTCAATATTGTACCAAAGTACTGCTTGACAATGTAATACTAATCCGCATGAAGGATCTGATTAACATAAATTATTATTATTAATTATCATTAAAAAGCTTTTACAAGAAGCTAACATATTTATTATCTTTTTTTAACAAAGCCACAATAATAATTCTAACCTTATCAAAACATTAACCAAGACTAATTTCTACTATTGTGATGCAGCTGTGATTAACGGTTTAATTAATATTTTTTGTGCATGATTTTTAATTTCAGTTAACAAACCTCCACCAAAGAAGGTCAATACTGGTGGTAATAAGAACAAGAATACCGGAAAGAACTCTGAAGAGGATGACGAGCAGGATGACGAGTTTGACGTGGAAGACGACGAGGCGGAGGATGACACGAGTGGGGCACTCGAAGACGACACATCCCAGCAACAGAGCGAAGAGGAGGTTGAGGAAATAGGTTCGAAATCCAAGGAGGAATCGAAAGAATCCAAAGAGTCGAAGGAAGATGATCCTGAACAGGAGCAGGAATCCGGGCGGGAGCAGGAGGATGGGCTTGAGAAAGAGCATTCAGATGAGCCTGAACCTGAGAAAGAGCATTCGGAGGAGGAGCCCTTGGACACATCAGATGACGAATCCATCCTGTCCGATGCACCTTCCACTTCCCGCACAAAAAATAGGAACAAGCGGCCCACTTCCATAACCTCAATTAGAACAAGACCGTCATCCTCTTATGGACTCACTTCTTCGTACAGCATCAACAAGCAAAACGCCTCTTCCCAAGTGTCCAACTTTCATCAACATTCTCACAACCAAGAAGAAGCTCTTTCGGCAGCCGCCATTGCTCCAGATCCAAGTGATTCCGCCAAGCCCGTCATCATTTTATTGAATGTACCGAAGCCGACCGAGCTCAAGGGTGACACTGGCGTTTATGGGGATACGGATTATCTTTACGGAGACGAAATGAAGATGAAAGGTTCAGCGCTTATTTACTTCTTGGTGCACATATAAAAAAGTACAAACATTTTGGTTACATTTTATATTCGAATTGTTCACAGGAAAAAAGAAGAAAGGAATGGACAAAAAGAAGAAGAAGAAGAAGAAAAAGTAAGAAATACATATAGCTTAATTAATTTAAAAAATATCTAATTAATAGAGTTAATTGGAGTTAGTTTCGTAATTGTATGATTTCCTTAATTAAAGGAAGAAGAAGAAAAAGAAGAAGAAGAAGGGTGGCGGCTGGTGGCCCAAACCCACGCCCAAACCATCTAAAAAAGCGGATATTCTCAATCGGCTCACCAAAGTACACTCCAATGTTCAGGAAGTGTACAACGTCTTTAAAGGAAGTATGTATATCATCTCCTTTTTTTCAAACCTGATTTTTTTTCACTTTACTAAATGTTGTATTCCCTTTCCAGTAATTTCTGACTACGTTGTAAACCGTCCGCACATTGGGATCGAGTTCATTCACACGAACCGGAAGACTCCTCCACCGCACAAGCAAAAGCCTCCAAAGAAGAAGGGCGATGATGATGACGACGATGATGAAGAAGAGAAGGAAAAGTCTGGCGAGAAGGATGATACGGAAAAGGAGAAATCCGGAGAAATTGACAAATCAGGTGAACTGGACGTAGATGATCGCGACCGAGAAAAGTCTGATGACCGGAAACTCCGTCTTCCTGGCGGAAGCGCAAGCTACGAAGCGTTCGAGGAGGATAATCACTACGTAGCTGTGAGAAATGATAAGCCGACCTTATGGAATCCCACAGAATGGAGCTTCCGATATCCTCCTCCTTCCACACAAGAAGAATCTCCGGCAACAATTTCAAAGAGATTCCAGGAATGCAAGAACACGGGAAGTGTGGACTGTGCCTCGTACACCATTGACCGACCGGTGAAATATAAACCACCACAGCCAATCTACATGGAATCCGTGGTTAGCACGGAATCGGCAGAAAAGGCTGGTCGTCCGCATTTCAGAGATCCTCCGCCAAGAGTGAGTACTGGCACGTCGGAAAAGGTTTGGGTGAAAACTTGGGACAAGGATAAGACAGGGTTGCCGCAGCCAATTGATTCGTCAGAGTTGAATAAACATTGAAATTTGAGATGGAATCATTTTTACGTGATTTTTATTGTGAAAAATGTTGCATTTATTTAATTTAATAAATAATTATTATGAAATATTAAGTCACCAAGCGTCAGGTTTTATTACACACATTGGCTGCTCAACATAAATATGCGTATTATGCTAATTACAAGGTACAAACACAATTTACGATTATCATCATTAAATATTATGCAAAAATAAATGCTTATTATGACTTTAGAGTCCCGGGTTCGATTCCTGGCACATCCACAATTTTTTTGCGTGTGGTCAAGACCAGATGCAGATTAATACGATACGAGTTATTAAATGAGTGGCTCACGACACACGGACTGACATAACGCAGCGATATTTTCAAAATAATGTGTCAAGAAATGAGTCGGGTATAGTACTCAGCACAAATCTTTTTAATGCATGCACACATGTTGGAGTTTGTCACTTATCTAATTTGTACAAAATATCACGTTCGTCAAAATTATCAATCTTACCTAAAATAAATACAAAATAAATTACATTCAAGTTTCCGCCACAACTCGTAATAAACCCGCTCCTTTTCCACCTTTACAATGGAATGTAAACTATACTTTTGAAAAATTTACTATCTAAAAGTTCATCATTTTAATTTTGCTCTTGGAATCTCATGAACTTCGTCGGAAAGCTTTTCCAACTGGAATTTCTCCGCAGGAAATTTTTCATCTCGGGGAAGTGAGTCCATACTGTGATTCAAGGTTAATGGATTTATACTCGCACTTTGCGTTGTCCATACTTCCCAAAAGTCTGGATCTCCTTTACATTGCACACAAGATAATCAAATCAGTCATAAATAAGGTGCTTAACAATATAATACACATTATCAAAGTTCAAGTTAAAATATCTTTGCGTGTGAAAATCTCGTACTTTCCAGCTCCTCCTTTGAAGGTTTCATTAACCTTAAACATTCTCCTGGAAATGCCCATTTCCAGAACTTCAAGGCCACTGGCAAAAACAGTTTCGTGTTCATCGGCGGGTTCAAGTTTCTCTTGCTTAATGCTGAGCACAAGACACTAAATGTGAAGCCAGTCACCAAAGCTAGGATGATACCTGCATACGATTTTCGTAGATACTATGTTTTTACAAATAAGAACAAAATTGATCATGAGAACTGGGAAGTCATTAAACATTATTTATTTTTTACCATAACATGGGTACCACAACGGGGAAATTGAGAAAAGCTGGGTGAGTCCATTATCACCTCGTTCCTTCCATGGAAGCATGGATGGATGCCAGCTTGCACCGGTTGCATTGAACAATGGACATGTTCCATCCAAACTGAGTGACTGCACAGGCAATTTCTGGAAAGGAGTTCACTCACCCATTTAAACCTTATCTTGTGCGGTAAAACCGAGAATTTGATTCCCGAACTAATCCAAAAATATTTATGATAAGAATACAAGCGATTATTTCATTACGAAAGTTTATACCTTTTGATTATTATACACCGTTTGCCCAACACCAAGAAGTCCCATAAAAGCTAAAAAAAAACCAACATAAATAAGTTTGACCTTCTTCGCAACTTTAATTCACTTTGTTCAAATTTCCTAAAATTCATAAAAAAATATTTCCTTGCTTTTACAGCACTTTACCGAAAGACACAATCATTCCCAGCACGACTCCCTGTAAAAATATAAATCACATGTTTGTAAGTAATTTTACACGTGCTCAAATATGAATATTAAGTTAATCTCCTTGCATTAATTTAAGTGAATCACGCGACTGCTGGACAATTCACGCTGTTTCAACAAATCTCTGAAAATTAGGATGATTTTTTTGGTGCAACTTACGGGAGTGTTTGCCTGGGGGAATATCATTCCACAAACAAAAGTTCCAAATGTTGGGCCACCCAATATTCCGAATAGCGAGGTTGCCTACAAAGAGAGATAATTACGACATGGGTAATCCCCGATCAAACAAATTTTGTGTGTAAATCTGCCAAGTTGGATAAATCTCGGCTCGGTGTTTCAAATCATGAAAAGACAATGAACTCATTGACTTACCGCAGAGAAAATATTACCCATTGATGAAGCAATGAAGACGAAGCCGAACGCGAGAATGCCGCTCAGCGCTGATATCAATTTTGATATCAACGCAAGTGTGGTGTCGCTTAATCCAGGTCTCCATTTTTTGACATAATCTTCAACAACTGACGCAGCCAGAGCATTAACACCACTGCTCACAGTACTAAGAAGAATGAAATAATGAATTTATTAGCGAATCAAATTCTTCTGCATTTATGTCAGAAACAAATTTGGTAATTCATTGCATTTCTTATGTAATAATGAGGATTACCTCAGACCGGCACAAGTTATTCCGGCAACGAATAATCCAGGTAAACCCTTGTAAACGTGCAGAGTTTCAATCACGAACAATGGAAGAAGTTGATCTGCGGCAGTAATTCGCTGAAATTAGTTAATGAGCGAGATTTCGGTTTAGAAATTCTTCCATTCCTCAGAAAGGTTTAAAATTTTAATTAGTAGTATCATCTTACCCCAATTAAACTAGGATCACAG
Source organism: Troglopedetes dispersus (assembly GCA_027744215.1). NCBI lineage: Eukaryota > Metazoa > Arthropoda > Collembola > Entomobryomorpha > Paronellidae > Troglopedetes > Troglopedetes dispersus. Next base: position 1,490 of record JAHZNF010003263.1, on the reverse strand, counting down.
TCGTAGTATGTGGCAAAAATGACTAATCCGGAAAAGTACGTCATCCCCATCAAGAAAAATAATCCAAGTAAGTTAATCAACAGAGCTCTGGAAAAAATATCAAGTGGGATTTTTAGGTTCGCACATTATTTCACCTCTTGTCGTCAGTCGAAAGTTAATGACTCACATGTAAACTGAGTTCATGTTCGGGAGTGATACGTAACGTTGAATTTGTGCCTGCAATTTATAGAAAAATGACATGATGATTTATTGGCTTTTAAGAATTTTTAAAAAACATTTGATCTGTATTCATACCTGATTGGCATACATGGGCAACCACTGGAAATAACCGCCAATCACGGCTGTCCAAAATGTGTGTCTGGTTCTCGGATCCACGTCCCATCTTTATTTCAATTTGAGTTATAAAAGTCTTCATATATTTTTTTACATTTCATAAAACGAGTGATGGAACGGAATCTTACTTGAAGAAGTTTATCCGATCGGTATTATCAGCTCTGCGCCACACTTCCGCTATTCCACCAACATTATTGATGCCAACAATCACAACGACGGCCATTGACACAACCATTATCACCGCTTGCAACGAATCCGTCCATAGTACAGCTTTGAAGCCTCCCTTTTTTTGTTCAGATGGTATTCCACAAAAGCATTTACCGAGGTTTTAATATAATAAAAATATATTTGGATTTGGTATTAAAAGAACTGTAGAAATTGTGTAGGAATATGATTTTTGTTGCACATACAATTGATGAGTAGAAGATGCACACGACGAAGACAACGGCAACCATTATTCTGTAGTCTATTCCAATAACTACAGAACGAATATAACAGTATAAATTTAATGTGCCACGAGTAAGTAGGCACACATCATCTATCATGATGCAAATATTTTATTGTTGTGGAGCATACAACATACCTAGTTCCAAGGCCAACGATGGTGCATATCTGCGTAGCAAAAAAAATATACCAATCAGAGATTGGCAAGGTAAAGTTTGTTGTGGCGGAACACACAATGTGAACTTAATGCTAAACAAAAATACACATAAGGATTAGTTTTCAAACTTACACAACGAGAGCCATAAAAAAGACCTGCAAACAAATTTGCAAAAACAAATGTTCTGTAGTTCCATAAAGTAATGTAAATGCTATGTAATTGCTTGCCCAAAGTTTAAGTTAAAGGTTACCCCATAAATAATGTTGATGAAGCTGAGGAAGATCCGAATATACCTGTGAAACCGCTCTTCCAGATACTTTAATTAACACAATAAAAAATTGTGGAATGATTAATGAAGCTTCGAAACGACCCATGTAATTAATTTTTTGTAATTAATCCATCAAATTCAGTATGATTAATTGGATAGTTTTGATCGAGAAAATACCTCGAATATCGAAGTGTACTGAAGTTGGAAGTAAAGAGGTACATAAATAAATGCCAGACTGAGTGTCAATGGAATGTACGCAAGGAGGACCATGGAAAGCTGCGATCCGTA
>JAHZNF010003262.1:0-11478 GCA_027744215.1 Troglopedetes dispersus | reverse complement strand
CGAAGTTAATTGAGGCGTGTGCATGCATTCAGATTAATCATCATCAGCATCGTTGCTTGAGTTGTATAAGTTCCATACACATTTGGAAACTTGAAAGCTCCTGGAATTATGTTCTTCATGCGTTCTCTTCATTTTCCGTGCGCAAGAATTTATTAAAATAGTTGTCAATATATGAGTGAGGGGTTTTTTGTTTACTTTTAGTATTACAATCTGAACGAGCTCCATAAGCCTTTGAACCAGAAGTAGTTTTTTTTGTTTGTAGTATGGATGAGTGAGCGAAGTAGGTTGAGTTTCGACAGGGGAAAAATTCCCATGTCAGTTGTCAGTATAACACATGCAAAAACGCAAGGTATACACATATATATCACCACCAAATCACAACCTCACGTCAAGTTTTTGGCAGTTCCGGGTCCCTGACAGATCAATGTATTAAAATGTATGCATTTTGATATAAACCATGTGGTTTTTCATTATTTCCCAATTTACATCTCGTTGATGGCTTTTTCTATCTCTCTTTTTTTGGGTTTCAAGTTGGTTTGAAGTTGCTTGTCACTTTCTTATAAGCACTCCTTGTGATCACTTTGCTAAAAAAACTAATCAGTTTATTGCACCCCAAATTGGTCCACTTAATATTTTTTGATGGGATAACAAGTTGATAAGTTTTTGAAAGTTTTATACACTTACTTTTTTTTCAACAAGCATCTTACATGTATTTATTATTGGCCCTTATGAAGATACTTAATTCATGTCAGTCATCCAAAAATACTTTTTTGTTCTGTCAATTCATGCATTTAAAAATAAAAATCCGTTCAACGAAAAGGGAAACTCTTTTGCAGCATAAAAAAACATTTTTAAGTCCACGAAAATAAAAACCAGCGTGACAAATATGATTACTACATGGTGGTTATCTAGTCACATTACTTTTTTTTATGCGCTTAAGCTATCCCAGACCAGAAACGAGATCAAACACAACACGACATCTTTCACAAAACCACAACGAGTATCTCATCCTCTTCCCAAATCGTTAGTAGGTAACAGTAACGTCTCTGACAGCATTTGCACTAGTTATTCAACTCGTGCTTCCTATTTTCTCTAGGAGGAGACAATGGAAAAAATAGAAGACCATGAAGGAACCACTTTTTACAAAACAATTTTAAAGCACGCCCAAAAACTAATCCCACACAAAAGCATGAATATCCATTGAGAGAACCCGAAAAGAAATAAACAGGGGAGCATGTAGCCAACAATGATAATTCTATTTTTATGCATCATAATATTACCGTAATGGACGAAAAAACGTAATGGGAAAAACGAAACTACTACTACTATTGTACGTATATGGTTACCGGTTGAAACTTAAATTTATTCAGCCACTTGAGCTCTTTAGCAAGAAAGGAATTATAATAATACATAACGCTAGCACTGTGGAGAAGCTTGATATCACTGCCATATATCTCTCTGCTCCGCTCCCACTCATCCTCCGCCTCCACTTTTCCTCCTGCTCCGGAGTACACTGGAGACAGGACTGGGAAAAGCTGGCGGCAAATGGAGAAAAGGCAGTTGATGCATCGAAAGAGACAGTAGGAAACCGTGAAAAGGGATATGATAATAAAAAATAGTAAATAAAGACACAAACCAAGAGGGAGAGAAAGGCTGGAGTAAAAATAAAGATTTTTGTGTTTTTTTGAACACTGCGTCAGCACACCACACTTCGTTGTAAAATGCTTATCGCCTAGAAAATCTTAAGTTTTTGGATTGGAGGCTTATTCTCCTCCCATTCCTTTTTCTTCCCATTTAAAAACAAAACATGAGACTTTCTTGGTATTAGTTTTTGGCTCGTGGAATATTCAAGTACTCTTCACAATTTACTTAATGCATAAAAATCTGTGAACACTGTTGCGAACACGGCTTTATTTTCTTCGGGCTATTATATCATTCACACACACTCCTTGGAAGATATAAATCCCAGAAAAGTATTGGAAAGTCAGTGGAAAATAAATATAATACAAGTGTGCGCATTAACATCACACATTTATTTTTTTGCTCAAAAGAAACATTTTATTTTCTTGCTGAGCCTAAGTCGACTTTAAAGTATTCATGCTCACTGAAATAAGACTTCCTAAATTTTCTCGCCTGTCTCCATATCCTGTATAGCATACATAACATTATTATCCACTTCAAATATTACAGTGCATCTGGTGGCGGACATGTTACATTCACAAGAAGAACGTACATATAAAATAAATATTCGCGTTTTAGAGCAAAAAAAAAAGATAATTTCCTGCTGAATCCTAATACTTTTCACGGGAGGAAGTGAATGGACGTAGTAAATTTCTGCTTTCTTCTCTGTAATGAGTTTTTAATAAAAATCTAAGCCTTCCTTTTGTCTCTTCCCCAGTAAAGAGAATACATGTAGGTATTCCCGCGGAGCATGTTCTCATAAGAGCGTGAGGTAAGACCTTAAACCCACTTTGTGTACAGGTTGCACAGAGTAAATCTACTGGAGATGTCATAAGTACCATCTTCTTTGATTCTTTTTCTCAAAAGTGTTCGCGTAAATAAAGCTGGGTTAGATATTATTACATTATATATTTGTGTAATACTGAAGGAGAACTGAAAGCTAAGCTATGACGCTACACTATAATATCGTCTTGTTTTCCTTTTTTCTACTCGAACAACAGTAGAGCAGAGTCAAACGATGAAAAACTACCATAGTTCTTAAATTACCATCGTGTATTCTCAGCTTCTGTTTTAGGCGAAGCAGAGTGATTCGTTGAGAGGAAGTGGGTAAAAATATTAAAGAGGAAAAGAGAAACTTAACTTTTCTTTCTCACCCACTCGTCTCATATTCTCCTCCTGCAACGGGAAAGAACAAAAGGGCAAATGGCTAGAGAGGAAGAAAGAGTGTTATCTCAACTCAATACTTCGATTAACCACGTTGTGTAGTGCTTTGGTGACAGCAGCACCAAGGAAAAAAGTGAAGGAGGCTGAGAGCCTTTAGCTTTTGTCGCTGTCGTCAATTTAATGGACAAAAAGGGGAATCCTTCTTTCTAAAGCTCCTTATATCTGGAATGTACTTGTGAGCCAGCATAGATGAACATATCCTATAAGTCCGAATAGAATTAGGAGCTTCCATCTTCCGTTTTCCACATTATTTATTCGCCGTTTTCTTAGTAGAGGATACTGCATCATAATATCATCTCTTTCGCTTCGTACTTTCCATTTCCTCGAGTATCGCCATTATGATGATTATTTTAATGGGAAAATGAGTAGAGAAGATCACAATCGCTGCGTTTCTTGGGAAGAGCCTGTAGTTTCTTTAAGAAATCAACGTTTTTTCCTCTTTTGTGCTCGGATCTGGAGTAGTTCCCAAGTTCACAGGAATCGATACGCGTCAAGCCATACCAGTCCTGCATTACAATGAAGCTCCTGGAAAAATTCCAGTTCTGCTAGAGATTTCTTGGAAAAAACAGAAAAGCTTGAAGTGCAAGTTCATGTTCTGTATCACACTTTTGTATCTTTGTAGCCATCTCCATTATTATTATTACTAATTAGCATTGGCGGATGAAAACTTAGGAAAGTGTAAATTGCATGTGGGAAATATTAAAACGTCAATTAATGCAACCTATACAGACGGTGATACACACAGTGATCTTCTTCAGTCAAAACCAGTCAGCACGTGGTGGCCTTGCTTTTCGTTTCGTTTGCTCTTTCGCATTTTTAATGTCCTGCCATGCTTACGTACATATATTAGGTATAATATCTCAGGGTAAAAAATTCACAGTATACCTATGCATAATAACAAAGGTTGCAAAAAAAAACTTGTTACAAAGCATGAGTTGCTTCGCATGTGTATGAGTATGTAATATATAACATCTTATATGTATTATGCTCGTTTCTAATGAATGTATGGAAGTGACACGTTCCACTCACTCACACGAATAAAAAAGACTGTCTGACGACTATGATAATGATGACTCAGCTTCTAATCCAAAAAAATCTTTTTTAATGTGTGTGTGAGAAAATGAAAAAGCTGCACCGTGTGTCTGATGTGATGTGATCGCGGTTGTGGAAATGGTGGTAAAAATGGTAACTAGTTTGTTACGCTGCTGTGCGAAGCTGATGGGAAAGATGCGCTTTTTCGCTGGTGATGATGACACCAGCACAAACAACTTACTAACATCCACCATATAATACGCTTCTTATGCATACAAAAAAGTTTATCTCGGAGAATAACAGCAGTGCTGTTGCTATGTCCGCAACTCCAAAAAAAACCGCGAAACGACTACAATGTAACCACATACTTTCTTGTTGGAAACGCGTGTATCAGTGCTGTTGCTATGTCCGCAACTCCAGTCTAAAAAACACCGCGAAACGACTACAATGTAACCACATACTTTCTTTTTGGAAACGCGTGTATTCATTGTATGACGTTCATAATAATGACTGCTTTCCCCGAACCACCGTAAAAATTTACACACATAGTTTTTCTTGATTACCTACTTTACTCTCGTCAGTCAGCAGTCCGTCCGTGACAATATACCATATTACTACTTTCCCCATTTTTTCTTCTTGGCCACTTTACTCCCTTGTCTTTGTGCTTTTTCCTTGCTCTAAAATATCTACTTCCTTCTTGCTTCACCATCTTCTTGTTAACCAAAAAAAACACAAGAAATATATCTTTTTGTACCATGAAGAAAAAACTCACTTTGCCAACAATAGCGTGACAAGGGTACAAAAAACAGAAGAGAAAAAAATATCTATGTAGAGGAAAAAAAGAAAGATTATTTTTTCCTTTCCTACTTATTTTACCACACGTCCTGGAGAGAAAAGTATCCCATGTATAAGTTGTGCATACGACACAGGGAAGTGGATGAAGTTCACTTTTCGAAACGACTGTGCAAGACGTACTACATAAGTAACTTACATTACTATGTTTTAGTACAACTCTGTAGTGCACCGTTTGTCCTAACGCTGACATCAGAAACTCGTTCTGCAACTCCTGGAATTTTTTTTCTGGAAGTTATTTTTTGTCTCTGGTGAAAAAAGTCTTTACGAGTGTCTAATAGTGTATGGGTACATACACAAAGAGGAGAAATATGTAGATAAATATTGGTGCACGGTTGTATCAGATATTGCTATTTCCTGCCTACTCAAAGATGGCTTGTGTTAGATGACTGGAGCGAAAAGTTGAAGCTCCATATATTATTAGTACATGCTGTAGAATTTGGTGTTTTTTTTCGTAAGTCCATTTTTGTGATGGTTTTACCATATCCACTTCGTGGAAGCAAGCTTAGTATGATTTGATATTCCATGAAGCAAGATGTATATTTGGGGAACATGTGCCCAATGTTTTTAACCTAAAACCCTTTCTGCACGGCCTACAATTTACATTGCACCAAAAATCAGCAATTACGTCGTGTATACATCTTGATATGTAGAGTCCGTCTTGTGTAAACTTCTCAATCTGCAAAAAGCTCCTTCCAACTTTCTTATTTTTCTAGTATAATCGCCATGTCTTTTTCTTCCTTCCAACATATCAGCAGAGAATCAGAAAATCTTTGTGTTGGAGCAAACTTGATTAGTTGGTTGATGACACTACGAGTCTGACAAGTTTTACACCCACCAAAACAAAGCTTAGGCTGGTTTGCAAAAAACAAATACATATTTTTCATCCTTTTTACTCTTTGTGTAATATAGTTTAGTATGCACGATCTGCTCAACGTCGCTTGTGTCTCCTGCTACATTTGACAAGGAACATAATAGTTTACGCTCGCTGCAAAAAACAAAACTTCATCTATGGGGATATCAAAGTACAAACAATTTATTTTATCATTCCAGCAACGCACGTAATTCTTGGTGGTGGTCTAGCTTTTATCTTTTCTTTAGTCTTTCGTCGTATCGTAATTTCTTTCTCTCGTGAAGATTTTTTTGGAGAAGGGAACACAACACAGCAGCAAATCACAAAGAGAAAAAGACCTCGCTTTTTCTTCTCTATGGTGTACAATTACTTAACTGGAGCAAAGCCGAACTATATATTTTTCCCTTTCCTCTCACCAGAGAAGAGAAAAGTCAGCATGAGTTCAGTCAGGGAAAAATTGCCTTGTCCCCGAAATAAAGCTGAAGGAAAGCATTTTCCTTTCCTGACTGTGCGAAGAAATATTAGACTCGTCTTGTTCAACTTTACTCACTCAGTCTTGTTTGTTGATAAGTTGACTGGTACCAGTGACTGCTGCATACCAAGGCAAATACGCACACAATTCTCTCTTTCTCATTCATGTCATACAATATCCTTGGACAGTGATCATCATGAACTTGATATATGATTCCATACACATAGATACCCACAATAATCATAATGGAGCGGGGAAAACTTTCAAAGTGCTTTTGATCATGATCAAAAACTATGTGGAAGTGATGATGATCGCCTACAATCATGATAGCGTGCACATATATATACGTATATATGTACTTTCTTTGTCCCGTGAAATAGCGTTGTCATCACGCATATGGGAAAATGGATGACACGACTCGTTCTGTGTTTTGACAAGAATGAAGAAAGGAAATGCTAAATGGAGAGGAGTTATCTTCGTTCATAAGAGTACTTCCTGCTCAAACATCCTCCTGACAGCAAATAGGTTTTCAGCAGAGTGGTGGTAGATTGCACCGTGGTTTGCAAAAAAATAATACCAATAGTGGTACTTATTGTCCCCGATCATGTCAGATTATCTGAATCAGAGCACACAGCTCCTTGTAAATCCATATATTTCATTCCACGACTCTTGAATGTATTGAAGTTCAAACCGGTCAATATAAATACAGAGAAAATGACAATCAAAGCAAGATAATATTTGGCATCTCTTCAATTAAATTCTATTTTTTATTGCACAACAAAAATTCTATTTAAGCTTCAACTTAAACTTTGTATTCGACACAAGATTATTTATTTATGGTGTGAGGTTATTCGCGACGACAAAGAAAAGGAGGTCTCCATTTTTACTTCTTACTTAAATACAATCTTCATTTTTAGCAAGCTGTCTTCCTTGTTTATGTTATGTCCATTCTTGAGTGAGTTTCTTTGTTCACACCACCACCGCACGTATGTACGAGAAAGGGATAAATCAATTCTCTTGCCTACACTTCTTCATACCATCTATGACAACATGTTTATAATCTCTCATCATCAGTACACTACCAATGTGGGCAGGTCGTTAGAAACAAGGAATCGCTGGATTTTTTACGGTTCAACGAGTAAGAAATCCATAAATGTGGTTATGTTTGGTTGAACATTGTACAGCTAGTGTTATTCAAGAAATATATAAAATTAGACATAAAATATACATTTGTGCATATTTAGGCGTGACCAATGTTGTTGAATTGTATGTACCAGTACTCAGGCTTACATTCAGTGGTTAACTTGATCAACCACACATTTCATCACTTCATAAACATCTGACTTGCTAAACTTGCATTTCTGGTCGCGCTACATATTTAGTTTTTTTTAGTAAATCACGTAAAATGTCAATGCCTTCTCGTTAATGACACGAGAAAATATCCCGTCGTGTACTTACATTATGTCGCCACGTGAAAACATGCATACAAGTATATGTACGCTTTACTTTTTTAAACTCATCCGTATAGTCGGCGAAGTTAAGTGAAGCCAAAAAACATCTCCCATTGCCAACACAGAGGTTCTTTCTTGCCGAACCAGCCAAGGTAAGGCAGAGGTCGTGAGTGATTACAGCAGGAGTAATGCCCTATTTTGTCATTGACACTAGTTTGTTGTAGCGTTGTACATAGGTGCATATCAGTTGACGGAATTTATTATTTACTTCTTTTAATCAGAGCGGCCGATATCAGTGTTATAAAAATGAAATAAATGTCTGAATTTTCATCTGGACACACATGACCGCACGTCCTTATCTCCGTCCAGTAATAGATCTGACGAAGTTAACATGATTTAGGTTGACTTTTCCGATATACCTAATGTATAAAAGTCAGCAAAGAGGTACAATTGAAGCTTGGAGGCATCACTTAATGAAGATGAATTTTGAGTTAATGCGGACGTCAGTACTGCTTATCTTTGTGTGTGTTGCAAGGAAAAGACGCACATTCACATGTAGTAGCTGTCTCATACATACACTTCCGAAGTTATGAGCACGTGAATATTTATAGAATGCACTTTCAATTGGAACGGCGAAATTTCCATGTTGCAATAATGGTATATATACAAATGCGACGTGGGAGTGAATCTCGGGCAAGAAACCCGAACACCTGCTAATCACATGGTGTACAAAACTGCTAGACCAAACTGAAACAGGATTAAGCTAGGATGAACGGACGAGAAGACAGTTCTGTGTGCAATCTCCGAAGATTTCCGTTTTCTCATTAAACGAGTTTCTCATGATTTCACCAAATGCAGGAAAGAATATTACGCAATGAAAAGACCTTATTAAAATTCACATCGTTGCCAGCTCCTGCATAAATATTTATGCTCTATAATTCTCTCCAAATGAAAAAAGTGATTAGGTGCACGAACAGTAAGAATCTTATGCATCGAGCATTTTCATTTACGCTACATATCATACTTGTACGAAATCATGAACTTGTTATTTACTGGCTATGCAGTTTCCTAAGCAAGATGCAATCATGTGAGTGAACATACAGAACTTGTAATCCAGTTTCGCTGTAATTTTCCTTGTGAAACAAAGAAAAAAGTAACAAAACAGACAAATCAGCGCAATTCCAGTTTGGAGAATCTCTAATACGCAAATACTAAGAACAAATACCTAACTGGGTATTGGCTTCACACTATTTTTATTTCGCTATTAAAATGTTGTGCATTTGTTATGATAACGTGACACGTATGTCCATAAATGAGTTTGTTTTTTCTAGTTGCTTGCGATGCTAGCCCAAACAAGGTTGAATGCTGATTCAACAGGCTTGAACCTGAGCAGAGCAAACAAAGAAACCAGAAAACAGTTTGCATACTATGATGAACGTGGCTGACTCATCTGGTGATTTTCAATGTTATTGCAGAATCACTAATTACAAAACATTGAGTCATTAGTCAGAATAAAGTTTAATGTATTTATTAGATTTACCTACTTCTTATTTGAACAATTAACCGTTAATTACGGTACAAAGTTCCAAAATGTGTCAAGTATTTAATACAGCCAAGTTGAATACATGCATATATAAATGTAGTTTGGCATAAACGTGACTCTTGAAACGCTCTCTAACCAAATCAAGCAAGTTCATTCTCCTTTGAAGAGAAACAGGGATTTGGTTTTTGATGAGAAATGAGTCATAATGACTATTCCACTTGAGAATCAAAGCGACAATTCTTCTCTTTGATTTGCTTTGTTGGCCCACATTTCAAAGTGAGAGTTTTTGATTGCACCAAAAACTAGTTAAATTTGAAGTTGTTTGCCTGAACCAGATTATCATTTTAAGGGTAATTGTGAAACTTCAAAACACTCATTTGCCTCATTTATCAATCCTAAGTTGTTCTTTTCCCACGCAAGAATTGGATGTCAGATGTAATACGGTCGATTTTATTTTTATTATCAAAACTCCCCAAATGGAATTACGTATGTATGTATAACTGTTTCGAACTAGAACATTTTCTTTCAAATCTTCATATCATATCCAACTCCATAAGTGAAAGGAAGGGGTTAGGATGACCACTAACATTGCCATCCTTCTTGGTTTTTCACAGTGAATATAAATGCTTTAACAATGTTATTGCCAGTGGTTTGGACAACGATGTGTATTCATTAATTTTTAGCAAAAGAAAAATAAAGTCAACAAAAAAGCAGAGATATGATTTTTATGTGGAGCAACTTCATCATTATCATCATGTCAAAAACTGCAGTAGCAGGACGAAGTTGATAAACTGACTCAAGTGAGTTACTTTTAGGTATGCACACACTTGTTATTTACTGGCTACTCTCATAATCAGCGGTTATTGCAAGGAACTTTGCATTTCGATGGGAAATCGCTTGCACACATTGCGTGACTTTTATTGGCAAGAGAACGAGTTAGAGCTTAAATGGATCAAGGATGTACTGATAAAGCTTTTAGAAAAGGGTTTAATAACATTTAAGCGTTTCATGTTAAGCGTTTATGTATTCGTTTCAATCGTTTCAATTAACCAAACATCAAAATTCTACTGAATCAAATCATTTAAATCTCGAATGGTCAACCCATCCAGAATTCTGTTTACTTATGGACGGATGTTTACGAACACATATTTTCTGAATTATATAACAGGTTAAATAATGGCCTTTATCGTCATTGACACATTCATTTCAAAAAGTAAGTGGACAGCCAAGATTATTTAAAAATTGGTGACTAGATTTGACCTTTGCTAACATCTCAGTTGTCCAATTTAATGACTGCTAAATTTCTGACGAGTAACTTATCATTTTCAATACTCTAAAAACCCATTAATTGTCCCCTGGAAAATTCTAAGACTAGCAAAATACCCAGATAAAAAAATTATTAAAATGATTTATGCTTGTTTACGTGACTTTTTACACTACACAGTTTATCCTGAATCACGAGACCAGCTAGGCGTAAACTTTTCTTGATTATGTGGAGGCATGCTGTACATCGTTTCACATTATAAAAACACATAAAAAATTCAGGAATTAATCGAACGAATATAACTTACTTTTATTAATTTATTTTTACTGCCAATCACTTTCATCACCTCTAACACTAATACATCGCATCAAACGTTCTGGCTAATCAATTTTTTATGATGTTTGTAGGGACAACTATATTAAAGATTCCAATAAAAAAATTCTGCGTGCTCACGTCCGTGCATATGTGCAAACACGCTAACCTGTGCTTGCATTAGAGTTAATAAATCGCTGAAACATCAATCAAGCTAGAGTTAACCATGTTGCCCCAAATCATGCCATCATTCACTTGCTTGTTGACAGCATCATCGTGAACGACAAACGCTCATATCCTTATAGAGGATACAGGGTCGCATTTTAAAAAATAGTTAACGGTTTGCAACCACTTATTACGGTGTTGTATCAAGCAAAGTGGCAAAGGTTGAAAATGTGCAGTAAAATTAATAATCAACTTCAACTTTGCGAATTCATTGAGCAACGAAACGAGTTGATGGCACAAGCTTTTATATGGCTTTATCAAGTCAAGTTTGACGACTCAGCTGGGTACTAGTTCCATTATTCTCGCTTTGGTAGTAAAGTAACATTTATTTTGTCTCCAATTACAGTCTTGTTTGCATTGCAGTTGCAAATTCGCAGGTTCGTAGGTATCATATATTTTGTCTTCCTCTTCTGCAAACACACGAACACTCACATAAATTATTCGAGTTAAGTATGTAAGTAGTGTGGTGTGGGAGACTTGTTCAATTAATCAATGTGTGCAGCAATCACATCACTTTTAATAACAATCAACAGTAAATCAAGTTGCATCGTATCATCATCCCTTCTGCCT
>JAHZNF010003261.1:0-29943 GCA_027744215.1 Troglopedetes dispersus | reverse complement strand
TATTATACGAGCTTTTGTTCCCCATTCATACATTTATGGAGTCAGCTTACACAACTCTGTGCGGAGTCGTTGAGAAGAAATTCTTTATGTTTTCAATGTGTAATTTAAGTACGGGAAAAAGTTTTCCTTTTTTTGTTTTTAAAGAAAGCTCCATTTATGAGTAATTTCATTTGTTGGGAAAGTTGCTCAGGTTTAAAAATAAAAAATTGAATACCACCATACCTTAGCTCATTCTTAATCATGCTTTTTACGCACAAGTTTTTTTTTTCAAAGTAGATGGAGCTTAATATATTTTTATTTTCCGTCTCGCTTTTCTCGAAAGAATTAAGGAGAACTGGTAAAAAATAGAGAATAATAATGAGGAGGAGAGGAAGGGGTGCTGTGTACCAAAATATACGTTATTGTACACCTACACAATTTTCTATTATTATTCACTTTTACTTACGAAATTGTGTTCCAGGAAAAAAAAAGAAAAAAATTTATGATGGATCAAAGTAAAGCCTAGCTTTCTCGAGCTACCGATAAACATCAGAGTTTATGAAGTGAAATGAAATGTGAAGTAAACTAGGTACGCATCATCATTATAATAATGATCTAACGATGCTCACCGTTCTCTACTGAGCATAAATAGATGGATCGCGTAATCACTCCTGACACAAACAAATATAATCTTATATTATGGAGATGCGATGTACGTGCTCGCAGCTCCTGTGTTTTTTTTTGTCTAAAAAAATATTGTGCGGAGCATGATCATTATTCCGTTTTTTTTTTGTTACAAAAAAATGGAGACCCAAAGTACACAAAGTCTCTCTTCTTCTCTGATGTGCAAATATGGAGAAAAACACGTAATGAAATAAAAAAGGAATGCGTCAGAGAGATGTTATACTTCTCTTCTGCATATTTTTTTTTGCAATGCATAATGCTTATGCTTATCTTTTAAAGATAAGTGCAACTTGGGTATAATATATGGAGAAGCATTTTTGGAGCAAAAAAAATTATTGTGTAATGTTATTCTTTGTAAAAAATGAAGGTTTCTGTTTTAAAAAAGAACTTTGTAATTTTTTGTCTTATTTCAGATAAGTGATGATGAGCGCATGTCACTGACGACAGCTGTAAGTGATGATGAGCCAGGAGACGGGGCCAACTCACCAAAAGGCTCAAGAAAACCTGCTGCCTCCTTTAATTGTACTGGTGCTGTGAGAAAAGCTGGGTAAGTCGAAAGAAAGGATAAGAAAAAATGCTGTCCTTTCTCTTTACAATTTTTTTTGGGCTTGTCATTTTATTTTTTTTTTCGTTTGAGTAAGCAACAACTAAAACCTGTTTCATGTGCGCGCCTTGCGCCTCCAACAAAAAAAGTTTCCATCCAGCCAACTATTTTTTTTCTCAGGGTTGCTTTCTAACTTTCTTTTTAGGAAAAAAAGTCACCTCCCATTTTTTCCTTCGTTTTCCGGAGACTTTTCACTTCAGAAGTTTATTTGACTTTGGGAGATACCTTTTACCTCCATAAATGTGCTTATTTGTTCAGAACAAAAGTGAAAAATTCTCATCTTTTTTTTCTTCTTTCTGTGTCCAAAAAAATACGTTCCTTCTGGACGTCCATATGTCGGATGGAGGGAGAGTGTGAGTGCCAAGAAAATGTTTCCAATAAGAACTGCCATCCTTGCACACTCTTCCTTTTACCAGTGTGTTATAAAATGAAGCATGGGAATATGCACACACGTCCACGCACGATTATTACGTAATATCTTCCAGGCTGCGATAATAATGTAGCTCTGGAGCAAATTTAAATTTCACCATGTTCCCGCCCTCTTGCTCACTTATTTTTTTTCTTCTTCAGAGAAGAAAGAGGATTTTCATATCTTCATGTTTTGAGCCTCGAGCGAATAAAAAAAGCATGGTTTTAAATACGCAACGGCTGTTTTCTGGAAAAGAGAGTGGAATTCATGTAGTTTCCTGGAATCTTTCACATTTTTACTTCTTCTTGTCTGGTTGGGAGGGTTTTTAGGGAGCAAAGCATTTTTCCCTTCAGGAGAAACTGGAACGTGCATTTGCGTTTCTATGAACATTGGTTCACCAAAAAAATCCTTTGTGTGTTAGTTAACACATAGCCCACTATTATTATGTAATGGTAGCGGCACTGATGTTCAGAAACAGTTTCGTGTTGGCAGTAGTAGCATTATCGACATGTACTTTTTTGTTCATTGCTTATCCTTTGTTTATATCAATGTTCACCAGGATTTTTTTGGAAGAGAATGGTTTACGTATTTTTGCAACAAAAAATCTAGTGAACCGTTCACTCCGCTCAAAAAATAGGAGTACTCAGCTGCACGTAATTTTTCAACGGGATGGATGGAGCACGTCTCCGTAAATATCAGTGAATAATCATAAAAACGTAGGAAAAAAAACAGGAACGTTACAAAGTCATTCCAACCTTATGCTACTACAGCACTCACTCTAGTTTTTCAATGGTTGCATCGACCTTCGCACAAGTCTAAAAAAAAGGTAGAGGTGGATTCAGAAGGTTGATTATCATGGATGTGGTACCTAACAAGCCAAAAAATCGTAAAAAAGGAGGAATATTTTTTTTAGAACAAGATACTTTTGGGATGCAGACCAGCTCCTCCATAACTTTCCCCTCTGGCATCTCAAACGCCACCACCACCACCAATTTTGAATGCACACAAGATAAAAAAAAGGAAGTTGAAAAGTAGTCAGAGGATTGAGCAACTCCGGAAAATATTTTGCAACCAGGCTTCCTTCGTGCTCGCAGCAGCAACAGAAAAATGTACACCAGCAAGTATAAAAAAATTACGGAGCTTTTTTGTGTCGAGAAAAGCTAGAGTATCATCTTATTTCCTAAACACATCATGATACCATGATCATCATCTTCGTACTTGCAGCAGTAGCTTACCTAACCTGTTTTATTTGCGAAGCTCTTTTTCAATAAAAAAGTTTCGGCTTCGAAGAACATAATCTTTTTTGGAGCAAAAAAAATTTTTTTTTGTGCTCACCGCGCATAATCATAAGCCATAAAGTGGAAGCATGACGAACCATATTGGATTTCTTGTGGGGAGGGGATTTTTCTTGGAATTTTCTTTTTCAGGGAAAAAGAAGAAACACTGAAGGAAGTTGAGAGTAATGTAAGAAAATTATAGAGAATGAGAGCACTCTGCTGAAAAAAAGATGACGGAGCGAAAGGAAGCCGGAAAGGAGCAGATCCTTTTCGTGCTCACTCCCATCATCGGGTAATATATGGTGGCTATCCAGGCTACACACAAGACAAGATTGAGAATATATTTTTTTTCTTCGTGGAGAAGACACGAGAACAAAAAAAGAAATAATAAATCGAAATAAAGGCAATAAATGACGATTGATTTTTTCGCCGCTCTTCTTTTTTACAGGCGTTCCGTAAGTAAATTTGTATTGGACTAAAATACTCTCATTTTTTTCTGCACACAATGGAATCATAGTTGAAAAATTCCCCTCTTTCTAAGAAGGATAGTAATGGGTTTATAGACTTATCAAAGAAGGAAGCAGGAATTGAGACAAAAATATTATTTGGTTCGTGATGTTTTTTAAAAATATGTTTTGGCGTCAATTTGAGCATTTTGATGTGATGTGCTATTCAAAAGTTTCTTGAATGTGCGAGAAGCTTTCGTAATTTAGATACATGTTTTGTTTTGGTCGAGCAATGCAAGGTTATGAGAAGATAATCACTTAAAAAGGTGGCTTTTTTTGTGGGCGCAGGATTTTATATGTAAGAAAGGCGGGATTTGTAAATTATTATGGATTACCACATTGTTACGCTGACGCTGACGCTCTGGCATTTTATTCTGGGAGGAATATCCTTCAGATTTTACATTTTTTCCTGGAATGGCTCTCACTATTTTCATGAAAGTATAAGGTAAAAAAATGTGACAGCTGCGTCGACCTCTTTTCTCCTTGGTTTCATTTCCTTCCAGCAGTTTCACAAAATAAAAGAGGACAGCTCCGCCAAAACCGAGAAACTGGTCACCAAAAAAATATTGTATACCCCCAAAGTGATATTTATTACCTTGCTTCATTCTTGTTTTCTTTATCTGGGTTATCCTGCGCGACAAAGCAGGCAAATGTCACAAGTTGTTATATCCCAGAAAAAATACACGATATATATGTTTTATGCACAAACAAAAAAAGGAAAAGTACTGTCTGGACACAGTTTTGGTTTGTAGCTTCGTTATTTTTTCCTGTTCTTTTGTTGTTCTGCAAAATGGAGCACGAAATGGGATACTCAGGTCAGACAAGCTTATTTCTGCTTCAGAGTGAATGGATACACGATGAGATTTAATGCAATGAAATGAAGGCTTTGTTGGTGGAGTAGTGGGCCAATCCAGATAATGAGATGCAGTTTTTCGCTTCAAGCAAAATGAGTAAATTCTTTTTTTGGAGAGTGTACAAAGCACAACAAAGCTTGCTACGTAATGTGTGTTGTTTAATTTGTTGCGTTTTGCGCTACAAACTCCATCCTTTTAAAAAAACACTTGTTTAGATAATTTACTTTGAGCTTATCAGACAGAGGACATGGGTAACTCCAAAGGAACCTATTGTATAGTGGTATCCTCCTTCCACTTGGGAAAGACCTCTGATTAAAATGACACGAGATGGATGCAGCGACCATTTTCCAAAAAAAACAGAGGTGCACAAACGAGAAGAATAGGAAGCCGTAGAAAATGATAATCATGGAAATTGGAGGAGACCTCCTCCTCCTCCAAAAACAGGACTTTGTGTGTGCACCAGAGTGAAAGACGAAAAGGAGTTCTCTCCTTTTCGTTCTCTCTTCTCAGATTCTTATGCATTATACATTAAGCTTGTCCTCTCAAAACTCACACAATTCAGGATTTCTCGAGCAATGTTTCTTGGAGCCCTGGAAATGATGACATTTACATAGAGGACAACAAAAGAAAGGACACCATTTACTATTATTTTTGTTGCTTATCAGTATTTACAGGAAAAGGGAGAGTATTTTATTCATCAAAATGTGTCCACTAAAATAAACCTCTCCCTTTTTCTCTCAAGAAACTGGAGAAACCGTTTTGTTTCATTTTTTCGGAGACACACACAAAACCATAATTGTGTTTACTTTGTCTTCTAGATTGTGAATCTCTGTTTGGAACAAATGGGCAGTTGCTGGAAGCAAATAGGGTTGTACTACCACAACCACTACTATTTGCATTCTTTATTTTTCCGCGACAGTGCACACACCGTTTTTTTACATTTATTTTCATTTTGCAAAAACCTTCCAGGTTTCTTTCACGATTCAAGAAAAGAACCATTATGGCACTCTGGTGTGTGCTTCTCCAGCATTTTGAGACAGTGAGTGAGCTCTCACATGAGTCCAAAATATATATGTATGTACATATATATGTGAGAAAATAAAGGTTGAATGGAGAAAATGAAAAACGGAGTCCCATTGAGCTGCCCAGTTCACCATTTCCCTTTGATGTTTTTTTTCACTGGAAGTCATCTAGACTCGGAGTATAGTCTGAGATGGAAGGAAACAAAGTAGACACGATTATGATTTTCTGGAGAAAACTTATCCAGCACAGATTGCTTTCTAAAGTGGAGCTGTGTCTGTAAATTTTCGGGGACATTTATTTGTCTCTATTTTTTTGTCTCGGATACAAAAAAATTGTCTACGATTTTTTTTAGAAAATGAAGTTTTTATATTGCAAACTTTTAACTTCTAATGTGTTTAAATTTAATGTGTACAAAAAATGTAAAACAAGAAGATGGATGCTTTTTTTAAAAGAATGTGCCTTAATTATTTCATGTAGCTTGTCAGGATGAAGCGTTCCAACTATTTTTCAATTCCATTTTTTTGCTACTTGGAGTGGCGTGTGTTTTGTCAGGGAAAAGAATGAGTGATGATTGTTGCAAATTATAGCGATAATAATAATTACGCACACATGTTTAAGCAGAAGGGAAATAGAGGAGTGTTTTTGTAGAAGAAAGAAAAATAATGATTTTTTTCACGTAAAGTGGGCTCTTCTTCTTATGTTCGTTTGGTACACTAAGAATAATATGTAAAGTTGAGTAATAGCTGGGAACATAATGTAGTGCAAGTTTTTTTGGTGGTGCATCGCAGCGTTTTCTACTTTTGCTGCTCCTCGGGTTTTCGAGACTCGACAATGATGTGTTTTCTTGGAAAAGGCAAGATTGATGGTCGTCTGCGTTCCCCCTCTACTTCACACTGTGATAAATGAATGTTGGGATGGGTACTTTTTTGGACACACGCTCCTTACTTAAGATTCCTGGAGTGAGGCTGGCTCAAGGAATACACAAAAATCAATAGTAGAGAGGAGAGTAAAGGAGGAAAGAGTAGTTTTCATTTTTTCGTTGCAAATTGAATACGGCTGCGGCTAGTACCTTTAGAAATCATACAATTGATAAGCTCGTAAAAGTAAAGGTTGGCGTGGTTGTCATCCAAATACAGCACAAAATTGTTGTTTTAGCGGTTTTTTTGTGAAGCATTGAAAATCACAATTTTTTGGGCTTATTTTGACCTGTTAAACAAGATCTCTTCTTTACCATTCAGAAAATGGAGCATTTTGAAATGTTTGTTGTGGATCACCAAGTCGAAAATAAGATGTGATAGGTATATGGACCTCCATTTAAAAAATGGAATGAATTAGTCCATCACATTTTTTTAAGTGCTTACCTTCATTCAGATCGATAATAATGACGGAGATGATCATGCTGAAGAAATGTTTCCCTCTTTTCTCTTTCATTCCTTGGAGTCCACTATCTTTACCAGCACGTTTTCATGCTTCATTTCGTCTTTGTTGGTATTCACTCCTTCTCCCATTATTTCCCCATTCAGCATCCTTCAGTTGAAAGGATGATGTGTGCGCACCAAAAAAAAGGAAAGATGAGGTGAATAATACGAGAAAGGAAATCAATCATCATCATTATAATTACGCTCATCCGTCAAAAAAAATTACCTTTTAGTACGTCTATGTATTTTTTTCTAACTTATCATGGAAGCACGTGTGTGTGCACATAATATGCAAGTATTTTACAAGTAAGGTATTACAGAGTGAATAACAAAAAAAACTTTTTTTTGTGTTTTGTCTACATAGGTTCCTAAGTGTAAAGAAATGGTTACTCCGGAAAAGACACCAAGTGGAACTAGCCCGGCGTCGAGGATGGAAGGGTTACTGGGTGTGTCTTAAAGGAACTACTCTTCTCTTCTATCCCTGTGATGCACGAGAGACCAGGTAAGTCAAATGTTTACTGCTTCCATAAAACTTTTTTTTCTTCCTTTCAAGGAAAAATTTTTTTCATTCACTCTTGAGAAAAATAAACCAAATTTTTATAACATGCCTGTCCACACAACATTGGAAGCATACCATGAATACAAAATAAAGTCAATATTCCTTATTTTTCGCACACGTTCACATTCGAAAATTCTAAGAACACAAGAATAAAATGAAGGAAAAGTAAAAATCGAAACTAGACTAGAAACACATACATATGTGTACACATACATTTTTTCGGGCCAAAAAAGGAGAAAGTGGGAAGAAGATGTAAAAGGAGGAAAATAAAGATTGCCATGATAAGGGCATGTCATTCATTAACTTTGAAGCAGTCACTCAAAAAATAGTAGTGAGTACACACACACACAACTTTTTTTGAACAAGAAAAACACAGTTTTTCTTTCCCAATACCTTCATTCTTTCAAACAGAAAATAGAGTTGTTACCTGAGACAAACCTCATGTGTGGTCCTTTTTATAGATTTTGGAGCTTTTTTTCTTCAAAAGAACTTCTTATTTTTCACACACGTTCACATGAAAATTCTAAAAACACAAGAATAAAATGAAGGAAAAGTAAAAATCGAAACTAGACTAGAAACACATACATACATATGTGTACACATACATTTTTTCGGGCCAAAAAAAGGAGAAAGTGGGAAGAAGATGTAAAAGGAGGAAAATAAAGATTGCCATGATAAGGGTATGTCATTCATTAACTTTGAAGCAGTCACTCAAAAAATAGTAGTGAGTACACACACACACAACTTTTTTTTCGGAGGAGAAAAACACAGTTTTTCCTTCCCAATACCTTCATTCTTTCAAACAGAAAAATAGAGTTGTTACCTGAGACAAACCTCATGTGTGGTCCTTTTTATAGATTTTGGAGCTTTTTTTCTTCAAAAGAACTTTCCTTTATTATTACTCTTTCAAACATGTAGACAGAAGAATATATAGTTATATGGAGTGTGTGTGTGTGATTTATGGAGCAAGATGTAAAGACAGGGACAGGTATACTGACAGCTTCTTTTCTCTCTGCACAGTAGTTAGAGTGGCAGGTAACCGTGTGATAATTTAACCTATGAGTGGTAATATGTCTAGGTGTCCATATTAGTAGTAAAAAAAGAAGAGGAAGAGCACACATGAAAAAAAAACTCAATGAGCCGTGCTCAATATTATATTGGAAAGGGAAGAAAGGAAAAAAAGTTTACTTTTTCTCTTGAACCTGTCTCTGACTTTTTTTTTGAGTGGATGCACGAAACAAGAAAGAAAGGAAAAAAGATTCTCTTTTTTTTTGGTTATCTCCTTTTTTATGGTTGCATCAGTCACTCACTCGCTCACACACACACATTATTGCGAAGTCAAAGCAATATTCTCTTGGAAAGAAGATAGCCAACAGCATAGATGAGAGTAGCTATGTTATAAGAGTGTGTGGAGAAAATCAAAGCACTTCCTTTTTCTAGATACGAAAGTCAGATTGATAAGGACAGAATAAATGGAGACAGGAGAGTACATTATATGGAGGATATACAAGTTGTTAAGAATGTTAGTGTGTGGCAGTAATAATGAGGTTATCTATTTTTGTGTCTTCTTTTTTTCTATTATAGCAGGTCGGTGGAAGCGGCCCCGAAGCATCTGATAATTGTGGATGGGGCAATCATGCAGCCAATCCCGGAACATCCGAAGCGCGACTATATTTTCTGCTTGAGCACGGCATTCGGTGATGCCTACTTGTTTCAGGTAAAAAAATTGATCCTTATCTGCATATATCTTATATCTTTTCTTATGCGCTTCATAAAAGTGGCACTCTTTTTTTCTTGACTCCAATTTTTTATGGTGTAATCACAATGTAATTTCTCTGGATTTCTGGGCTCCGATCAAAATTGATTTTTTTTCTCTGGTCTGTGTCTCACTTTTTATTCCTCTCTCCTGAAAACCATTTACATTTTGATAACTTTTTTTCCTTGCTCCCTTTCCCTCGGAAGAAAGTTTTCCACTTATTGCCTTCCGCGATTTTCTCAAGTCATCTCAATTTGAAAATGTCAGGGAAAAAAGCTCGACTATCTTGCCACACGAAGATAATGATACTTTTTAGTGATGGGGATGAGCACGGTAGTGATTCCTTTTATTACACCGCCATTTTACCCACACACAAGAAAATGCGTTATTGGCTAAAAAAAACTTTGCATTTTTTGTAGGGTCGCGAGTGCTCTTTCTCTCTTTCGCTAATCGCACACAAGTTAATTTCACGGGAAATGTGTGTGTGTGCCTGTGTTCTCATATAAGATGAGAATCAATACTGGAACAAAAAAAAAGTTTTCTTTCCTGATAACCATAAAGTTTTTTTTCCAGAGAGAAGATAAAAGCAGAGCACAAGAAGAACACGAAATATATATTTCCAGGAAGAAAGCTAATTTCATTCGGTTTTTTAAGGGACTCGGTTGGCCAGAAGGTAGCTCAGTGTTTTGCAAAAAGTTTATTTTTTGTTACAAAAAAAATTAAGAAAAGGGAAGAAAGGTCTTCGGAAAGATATCTCAACTTTGCTTTCAGAATACTAAATAAGTTAGAAAACAAGTCACTTTTTTCTCTTTTCCTCTTAATTGTGATGTTGATGACGGTCGCGATGGTGGTGAGGTGTGCATACCAAGTATAAATACTTATTATCTTGTGTGTCTGTTCTGTGTGCAGAATTCAACTTTAACATTTGCATTTTTTTCTTCCCACTTGGCCACCTTTTTTTTCTGGCTCGCCTTCCAGAAAAAAAATATATAAACAACAGCTGCACGAGAAAATTTTTTTGTTTTCACCGGAGCAAAATGGTGGAACGAAAGGTGGTTGAGAAACAAAACAGAAAATGTTTTCATGTGTGTCCAAAAGAAGAGGGAAAATGTGAAAAAAAAACTCGAGAGAGAGAGAGTGAAAGAGCGAGAGGAAAACTTGCTTTTCCTCGGTTTACTCCGGACCAGAAAAACTTTAACAGTTTGTTCACTCATGTGTACACTTTCTCTTTAAAAAACGGCGCCTTTCTCCTTTTTAAAAAAAGAACGAGAAAGTTCTTCTTTCAGAGTAATCTCCCTCTTTTATATATTTTTAGTCGAAAAAAAAGAAACGAAAAAAGTATTCGCCTGGAAGACAACTCTCTTGTGTGAGTGGAGGTATACGTGTGTATTGAAATTTAGAGGAAAGTTTGCATTTTACTCAAAAGGATTCGGGTCACGCACTCATTAATTTTATTTTATTTTTTGGAGAAAAGATGTTGCCGCAATGTTTATTCCGGTTGCTTTAACTTAAGAATTTCTATATAAAGTGTGGGAGGTAAATTTTCAAAGATGTTATGATATCGACCTGCGTGATTTCAAATCCGCCGAACGAAGAGCCTCAGAAAAAAACGATGAAGTATAGTATTTTAGATTACAAACATTTATACTGCGCTCTAAAGTATATGTACTTGCTTTCAAATCATCGCAGTGTGGCCACGTAAGATCTTATTCCAGGGATGTGTTTAGTTGAAAGAGGAATTCACTGACGACGTGGTAATCCAACTAATTTTTGTACGAGCAATCAAATACAGAGTTGTAATTTCATGTTGTGTGTGGGAAATGCTGATATTATCTTGTATTCTCTCAAGAATGGAGGTGCAGTGTCAGACATCACATGGGAATGTCTTTGCTAATACCTTTGCTGTCCATTTTCCAGAGCGGTACAAATATTGCTTCAGTTTTGTCTGTTGGACCGTCCCTAATTACCTCGTCATTTTATCTTACCTGTTCCACCACTGATAACCTTAGATCGAGTTTACCTCCGGATTTTTATTTTCATAAAGAGAAAGTGTCACCACAAAGTACTGAGTTGACAATGAACTTACTTAACAATTCAAAAAAAAATTACCTCTGTAATTTTACTTGATTCTGAGTGAACAATGTAGCAATTTGCATCCAATTTTCCATTAGGCCTTATTGTCACCATCCATAATTTTTTTTCTCGGAAACTGTGAGAGAGCCAGTTAACTTGCACTGACATTTTTTCCCCGAACTTTTCCAGCAAAAAATTCCAATTACATCATCACCACCAAGAGTAAAAAAATGGACACGCACCAGAGTTTTGACTTTGACATCTTTTTCCCTCCAAAAATACCTTGTTCAGCATTTGCTTTGGTCATATTACTTTATTCTTTTCCCTCCAAAAAATATATAATATTGTATCACGATAAGCCCTCCTTGTCAGTCTAATAATTCCCTCACCTTCCTCCGTCATCTCGTATTATGAAACATTTTTTCGGAGTGACATTTCCAGTCATTTTTTTAACACAAAAATTCCCCTTTACTTTACTTCTCACACGTTTTGCTCCTTCTATATTTTTGTAATATGGAGCAAACTGTGTGTTCATCCAGTTGCTTATATTGATGATGTGATGTAAGAAAAAAAAGTTATAATATTTTTTTGCTCTACTTTTTCCCTTTCCTTTCTAGGCTCCATGTCAAGTTGAGCTTGAGTCGTGGGTTCACAGTATTCACTGGGCGTGTGCAGCTGCCTTTGCGCGACATCGTGGCAAAACGGGGACACTTCATCTCCTTCAGGAAGAGATTATCAGGCTGGATAAAGCTATTGAGTCGGTAAGTCAGCAAGAAAAAAAATAATAAGAAGCTTTTACTCTACTTCTGCCACCTCCATTTATGCTCTGCTTATCACCACTTTTACTACTATACCTCTGCCTACGTACTTTTTTTTCTTTAGCGTCTCTGAGCTTAGCCTGTCTGCGAGCAATTTCTTTTTTGTTGTTTTCTTTTTTGGGGAAGGTACATAAAAAAGTATAATATTTTCTAAGAGGATGTTGTGCAAGTCTCCCTCTCTCTTTTTTTGTGAGCTGCTTCTTCCTTTATGAACAAGATTGTTTGCTTTTTATTCACTTGAAATATTATTTCTCACCTACTTTTTTTGGTCTGTTGCTCGATGTCATCTCTCCTCCTCAGACTAGAGACACTTTTCGCAAGGTATTTGCATATTGTGCAAAAAAAACTCTGTTTACGCTTTCATCCATCGACACAATTTTTATGTCAACATTTGTTTTTTTATGTAGAAAAAAAAATTTCGTGCCATTTTTGCCTTTCGTAATAAAAATGAATTTGACAATAGGGATGTGATGACATTCTGCACCAAAGATGACACAATTTGTTCATAATTGTATACGGGGCATTTGAAAAAAACAGAGGAAAGTAGAGGGATTGTGTGTGTAGCAACAGGCTTGGTTGTATGTTTACCAACTATTTTTTTCTACAAATGACTTTCCTCCTGATCACAGAACAACAACACATTTATGTGTCCATAAATTAAATAAAACGTGATCCAGCACCACCACATGATTTTTCCAGGTTTTGTTCCCGCAAGGCACGCGCTTGCATATTTCCTCGCAGGAAGGAAATTGTATTTTTCAGACAAATAAAAATGTAAAAGGAAAATGAAGACTCCAATAGAACTCTACGAATTTGTTTTCAGGGTACACATATGTGAAAGCGTGTGTGTTTGTGTGGAAAAAAGAAGTATATCCTGTATTTTATTTAGAACAGGAAAAAAATTGGAATAATGAACATTTTCTCGTTCCTACAGCTGAGCACGAAAGCCTTCAAATGTTTTTTTTTCTGTGTTGGTGGTGTGGTGGAGGGAATGTGCGGAATTTTTTCATTCTGTCACAAATTCACATTTCTCCATCTGAGCATCTCATACATTCTTGTCTCTCAATTCCCGTTTTTTTTGTGTTCCTTCTATGCCTTGTCCTCTCTCTTTCTTTCTTCTTTTGAGTGTGTGCATAAAAAAAGAAGGGAAAGAGCATGACAATGGTCTATTCTCGTTATTATTATTTAAAGTTCAGAGAACAAAAAAAAGGAACACAGAAGACTTTTCACTCTTTTTTTCAGAGATCTGTAAAAGCACACAATGCATTTTTTCCTTCTTTCCAACAGTTATTTATGTCGGGTAAGAAGTCAGGATGGGAAATTTGCTCCTGTTTTATTTTTTTTCTGCCGCTTCTCCGAAAAAAATGCAGATATTTAGTAGTTTGAAGGAAGGAAGAAGACAGGGAATGAATGAGTGAATGAAGATATGAGCTACAAGATAGTTTTATTATGGAGGCAGGCCGGCGACAAAGAAAAAAAATAGTGGATGATGTTGTCACTGCCAAAAGCAATGTAAATATTTTGGTGAGTGAGGAGGAAAAAGAAAACTTTCTCCTAGAGACAAATTTATGTATGTGTGCAAAAACTGCTTACATCAATGCTTGTCATCTGGAGAGAGAGAGAGGAGAATTATACGCACTTCAGTCAGCTTGTTTTTTTTCTGGAATAAAATGATAATGTAGAATCCTTTGATATGCTGCTGCTTGGATATGCACTTTTTTCCTCCTCTTGACTTGCGTGTGTTTGTGTGTGATATTCTTCTGGGAAAAGCGTCTTGACGGAGCGGAGAAAGTGATGCAGAATGAAATGAGAAACAAATTACTGGTGGTTTTTTTACCACACGTGCACATACTTTTCTCTCTCCTGTGCTCTTATACAATAAAGATGGAGAGTAGTGGAGCTTGGAGTCAAGGATAAGTTGCTTAACCACCAAACGAACCAATCATGATGAGGTGCATGCTTTTCTTAAAAAAATAGTGGATGATGTTGTCACTGCCAAAAGCAATGTAAATATTTTGGTGAGTGAGGAGGAAAAAGAAAACTTTCTTTCTCCTAGAGACAAATTTATGTATGTGTGCAAAAACTGCTTACATCAATGCTTGTCATCTGGAGAGAGAGGAGAATTATACGCACTTCAGTCAGCTTGTTTTTTTTTTCTGGAATAAAATGATAATGTAGAATCCTTTGATATGCTGCTGCTTGGATATGCACTTTTTTTCCTCCTCTTGACTTGTGTGTGTTTGTGTGTGATATTCTTCTGGGAAAAGCGTCTTGACGGAGCGGAGAAAGTGATGCAGAATGGAATGAGAAACAAATTACTGGTGGTTTTTTTTACCACACGTGCACATACTTTTCTCTCTCCTGTGCTCTTATACAACAAAGCTGGAGAGTAGTGGAGCTTGGAGTCAAGGATAAGTTGCTTAACCACCAAACGAACCAATCATGATGAGGTGCATGCATTTCTCTCTCTTCTATTCCTCTTATTATGGGTGTGCATAAATTCAGCTTTGTTGGAGAGAAAACTTTATAGTCGGGTTGTAGTAGTAGACTAGACTTTTTAGGTCCTCCGAGAACCTCAGAGAAAATTTATGATCATTACAAAAATTACTGGCGATCCTCAACCTTCTTCTGTACTCCTTCATGGGAAATTTTCTTCTTCGTGGATTGAGGTCGAGGAGGGTAATCATTGTGTCACATAAAGTTGCTCCTGTTATGAGACCCATCTTGACACTAGTGACAAATACAAAGTGTGCGGGCCTCAGCCTTCCAATAAATAATATTATTAAGGTTGTGTGCACACAGCAACATAATAAAATTTGTGTGCACACATTTTTCGAGGAAGGAAATAAGGAAGGTAGGAAAATTGAAGAGTATGGCTGCTTATCGCAATTTAATTCTAGATTTTATGGAGTGCTGCTGGAAAATGCCAAGAATGAAAGAAGTTGCCAACTCCAAGTATTTTTTATTCTATTTTGGCTAGAAGCGACAAGCGTATTGTTGGGTTTGACTCGTGGTGAAAGTTTAATCTATTTTTTGGAGCATTTTCCTCTTTTCTCCAGTTGTGTAATTCTATCCTTATTTTTTCTGCGTGATACTACTAAAAAACGTGTCCACACTATTCTGCACACATTCAAACTTTTATTTTCAGTCAATATACACTATATTCATTTACGTATAAAAAATAAAAGTGTACACGAGACGACCATGTTCTGCCTTTCTCTTTTTTTATTTGAGCGACAAAAAACTCATTCGATCGAGTTGAATTGGGGAAAAAAGCATGGTTGACAAGGACTCGTGTTTATATTTACTTTTATTTTTGCTTGTCTTCGAGGAGCGGAGTAACAGAGGAGTCGAGTTCATAGGAATCCACTTGATCACCGGATATCATCGCTGATAAGCTCCGTATAAGAAGTTACACAATGATAGAGAACAGAGTATTTGAGCTGTGTGAGCATTAAAAGAGGGAGAAAAAAATAAACACGTATTTCTGAACCTTGCTCCTTCTACCATATCTGATAGGATGTATCACTTATTCCACAGAGATTTCTGTAGCACACATTTGTTTGTGAACACAATGGAAAAAAGTCGAAGTTTCGGAGCTCCCTTTTGTTCTTTCTTCCCATTTTTTTTGTTTCCGACTAGCTTTTATATTTGTGTATGTGGACTTTTGTGCGATTTCTTTTTTCTATCTTCTTGACGGGATGGCTTACGGCTCTGAAAAAAAATTGTGAGACAGTGCGGCAGAGTGAGATATGCAATAATAAATAAAGTAGAAGAAGAAGAAACGAGACAAACAATAGAAACAAGTGGTCTGTGTGGAGCAGATAACTTTGTATATAACTTAGTATTATTTTTTTGGCTTCAAGTATATATATTTTTAGAATGTATTTCTATTATACTTTTGGTAAAAATGTTGCACAGAAAAAAAGGCTTTGTATTTATTGAAGAGGAGGCACGAGCTTGTCACCGCCTTTCTTCTGCTGCTGATATTTTTATTGGGAAACGGAAATGTGTGTGTGTGAAATACATAATTTTGTTCTGGTGTGTGCGTGACCTTTATTTTGTATTGAAAAGTATTTAGGAGGAGTGGTGAACTTGAGCACAATTTGTTGAACTTATTTCAGAAATTGTAATAGTTTTAAGTTAAACGTCTCAAAGAAAGTTTGGTTCATAATTCTCGTTTTATAAATGCAGACAGATGTTTGGCATTCGAACTTTATGTTATAGATTTTTGCTTGCTGTAAAATAAAAGTGTTTATGATGATTATCTGGAAACATAAAGTGTCTGAATTTTTTTGAGGATTGGCACTAAGAATAATAATACATTTTTTGGTATGTTTGTAATTCTTCTCAGGATGGGAAGTTGCGACACATGGCGGAGCTGCAAAGATCCGTGGTAGCTGATCCGGAGACTAGGCAGCAGCTTGCACAACAGATTGCAACATGGGAGGAGAACATTGAGAGATTGCATTGTGAACAGTTCCGGCTTCGATGCTACATGGCCTCGCTTCAAGGCGGAGAATTGCCAAATCCAAAGGTAACCTAATAATATGGACACATATGGGTACACATACCTTCAATTTTTTATTCTGAAAATAAAGGAACTGAAAGAAGGTGTATTTTTTGATTGATGATTACACGTTCCATCTCGTGTGTTCCGCGTTGACACATGTGAAATGTTATCATTTTATTTTTTGTGTCAGAGAAGAAGAAAAAAAATTTTCACACATATTTATGACAATATATTTTTTTCACTCTCGCTACTTTTTTTTCTTTTGATAATGTAGAGCTTGTTATCTCATGTGTCGAGGACAACAAAGAACACGCTCAACCGACTCGGAGTGTTCACGGTGTCGTCATTCCACGCGTATGTGTGCGCACGGAGCCCTTCCCTTCTCAGTAATTTATTGGCAGGTCGAGGAGCCACGAAACGGAGAGCTCCACTGTTGTCTCGCTCAAACAGCGCGTCTTCCAGACGCTCCCTTCACGCCTCATCCGAACGCGAGAATGAGCGAACGGCCAAAATTTCCCTTCCTGATAATCAAGTAAGCAAAAAGCAGAGGAAAAAAATCGAATTCATGAAATCTACTTTTTTTCTCCATCGGAATGATTTCTCCAGAGTACATTTTCTTTATTTTTTTTTCTGTCACACCTTTTTTTCTAACAACAAAATTTGCATTTTATATGTACAAAGTAAGCACCAGAGGTGGATATTTCCTGTCTCCAAAAAAACTAGATTCTCGAGTACATAATAAAGCATTCATGCTTATCTGAAAATAGTCAGCTTTCAGAAATGTCTGACACAAAAAGGTTAAATTTTTCAAAATTGAAAAGTTGACGCAATTCTTTCTTGCCATTTTTTTTGTTTCACAATTTACTGTATTCGCACACAGATAAAAATGACCTGGGTTGTAAAATTTTTGTGTCTTCAGAAAAATATTAACGCTGTTGAAACTTCACTCACACACCATGTGTCCACAGATAAGAAGTGTCATGTTCACACAATTCCCACGTATACCCTTCCTTTTCAATCATATCAGTTATCTGACGTGTAGGTACTTATTAACATGCTCTGTACAACATGTTTCAGTTGGTTAAATGATATCAGATGACACCATATCCGTTTTCATGTTACACAATATATATCATATTATTTGTTTTCACCTTTTCCCATCCAGCTCGTCACGGTTCCCTTGAAGGATGCGATGTCAGTGGAGGAATTTCTGGTGAGCGCGTGTGCCCGCAAAGGGCTCGCTCCGATGGAGCACTTTGTACGTGTGAAGAAGCGACGTGAGCTTCCCGATACGAATTACTTTGTCCCTCACCGCAGCGATCTGATTGACACCTACGTAAGTCCACAAAAAAAAAAATCTGTTCAGGTGGCGCATTTATCTGGTGTTGACACATATAACAAAAAAAATGTCTAGTTATCATCATTAAATCGTCCATAATAATATTTTATACGGGCAATCATATATATCTTCCTTTTTTGTTTGTTTCATTTTTTTTCTAGCTCTCAACTCACGAAGTTGTGGAAGTGCGAGCGAAACTACTCTACCAAGTGGAGCTGTCCCGAGGCTCATTAGACCAAATGTGGGGCTTCAGTGTAGAAGCCGAGCTCGTGGAGAATGCCGACAGACAGGATGAATTGTGCTGTTATGTGAGTCGCGTCGAGGAGCGAAGTGTGGCCATGAGTAATGGTAAATAATTACAGAGAAAATTATCCTTCTTTTTTTATGACCACATGATTTCCCTGTATTTCACCTTGTGAAGCATCATATCATGCTCGTACTACAATAAAACTGTAACCGCGACCATTATCCATTCTCATAATGACGAGGAATGGAGTAAACTACCAGACGTTTTTATTGTGATCATGATAACACATCAAAAATAATACACACTCATAATGATAATGATAACCCTCGTCATTGTGTTCGTTGAACAGAAAGACACACGGAAAAAGTAATACTAAAACACATGTATGAAAATCCTATAACCAGACTCATGTCCAACATCAGAATAACACATTCGACTAACTACTACAACAAATATTACCCATTTTCACAAAAGTCTGCACACGGATGTGTATATGTGACCATGAGGCTTCTGATGTTTTCGCCAATAATGATGATGATGATGAAAAAGAGTGGTGGAGGAGAAAAGCATGAAATACAATCCCTTGTTTATATCTCTCTCTTTTTTCCTACTCGTCTGCTTCCTCTGTTTACTTCCGTTTTTTTGTTTCTTGGCAGAAGGACAAGAAGCTGTAGGAAGCATGGATGATAATAATATTTATGTAACTTTGTAAAATACACGGTCCTTGTACATTAGAAGGTGGTTCTCAAGTGCAGCTCCAAAAATTGGTTTGTGAACAAAAAAAAAGAGGAGAGAGAATTGTTGAGAGAAAATGGCATTTAGTGTGGTCATGTGTGCAATTCCTGGTGTAACGTCTCCATTTCATCCACATTATCCGCACACATTTTGTCTTTTTTTTCGCTGAATTGGAAAGTTTTAAATTACCGTATTCCAGATGTAATGGTGTACACATATGCCCAGTTTTTGTTGCGAAAGCAAAAAAGAATGATGATGATATTAGGATGTGTTCGTTATACAATTAAAGACACACAGGGAAAGGAGAGACAAAAAAAGTTAGTATTTCTGGGTTGTAAGCAAAAGTATATGGCTTCCAGCTCACTTTATTTCCACTGTGGAGATGAAACATAATGCCTAAGCTTGTTTTTCCTGAGTACATTTCCGTCTCCCGAAGAAAAGCCTATTTTCGTGATGAGTGTGCGTATAAATAAAGTAGTGGAGGGTTGGTGGGCTATGATGGAGGAGGAAATGAAACCAGCTAATTTTCATTTTCTCCTTGTGTGTCCCTTTTTCCCCAGTGTTTGCATTTATACACACACAAACACACAACAGTTCATTATTATTAGTTAGAGTGAGTGTCTGCATAGAAGTAGGAATACTTACTCAAGTCAGGGTATTTTTCGGGATATCATTTCTATTTTGTGTGCACTTAATCGTCTATAAATTAGCTAATGTATATAATATCCTGAAGCTGACTGGGCAAAAAAATCAGGGAAGTGGAACTAATAACCTGGCACAGCGTGATGTGCTCATCATCATCAACAACGCGATTTCACGCTGACGAGAAAATGTTGAGGAAAGAGATGGAGAAAGCTTGTATTCTTGTATTTTAGGAGCGAGAGTGTTGTTTTGAGACGTTTGTGAATATTTTTTTTTCTTCGTAGAATATTATCATTATTATTTACGCTCATGGGCGAGGAGTGGAAATGAAGAAATATGGAACAGTCTGTGACTTCGAAAATTTAAGAAGTTGGAGCAGAAGAAGAAGTGGTTATAACTGAGCCACATTAGGAAAGGAAATTGAAAGGAAAAGGATGAGGATGAAGAAAATCTGGGGAAACTTTTCAAGGTTTCTTTCGCGGATGTTGTGCTACTTCTGAGAAAGTTTTTTTTTTGGGGGAAAAGAGACATAAATAAATATTGTATTGAGTGATCTATATATGTATATATAATGTTTTTTTTCTGGAGAAGGATAAGTTTATGTATTTTTGGTGCAATTTTTTACTTGAAGAATTGGAGCAGCATTTGTATATACATTTTCTGTGGATGAAAGTTATCCCTTCTGGCACAAAGCAAAATAGAAAAGTAAACAAGAAAAGTTCATCTTCCTTTCATCTTTCTTTCAATATTTTTTTACATATCCAACTTTTAATTTTGGAGACTATGCACACACATATTTATTTATTTATATTTACATTTTCCCATCTAATATTACATTGTCTCAAAAAAGGCAAGGAATATATATTTTTGTTTGTTTGTGTGTTTTTTTGCTCACAAAACAAATGCTATATATTTTGTGTCTTATTTACAAACTCTTTAAAAAATTCTTCAATATTAAATGAAATGAAAGGAAAGCAATCTTGTTGGGATGAAATTTTTTTGCGTCGGAAGAAATAAGATTTCCTCATGATTAAAATTGAGTTACGTGACTCCATATTCAAATGTGCTTCTTTTTGTGTTATGCGCTTTTCTGGACACACATCATCATCATCATCATTGTCCAAAACTCTATTATAAAAAATGAAGTTTGAGCGGCAGAGAGCGGAAACCTTATCACGCTCTCCGGTTCCTCTTGTTGTCTTCGAAAAATGAGCAGAGAGTTCATTCAAGTGTGAAGAGAGGAAGGAAGCTCCAGCGAGCAGGAGACAAAATTCCCTCTTTCTCAATTTCATTCTTTAAGAGTCACCAATAAGCGCGTCCTTGTTGTAATATTAAAGACTTTATAAGATTATATTCCTCCAGAACATAAATTTTTTTGAAGCACTTGAAATATAGCGCGCACACATTTACGTAGTTACAATGAAAAACTGTCCCTTTCCCAAACTGACAAGTAGACAGCTGTCAAAGCTGGAGCGGGAGAGAGAGAGAGAGAGGAGAGAGAGAAATATATAAACCAAGAAAGGTACCATCTACAAAATTTTGTGTCCTTTTCTCTATGATGTTGGTGAAATGTTGGTGGCACAATATTTCCAGTAGCTCCAAAAAAAATCCTACCTACACTTTCTCCCCTCTGATTTCAAGTCGTAATGTGTTATTTATGTTGGGAAAAAAGTAATAACTAGGCAATGCATAATGGATGTAGTGTTTTTTTGTGTGGAGCAGTGGTGGTATTCCACGAGAAAAAAAATTATTTCACCGTTCCGTTACCCATTTTCCCTCAACTTGTCAGCCAAAAAAAGTAGATATGTATGAAAGAGAGAAAGCATCTGTGTAGTGAAGTGGAGGCAAGTTTTTTTGTGTATCCTGGGATGGTGGTGATGTTACCCAAGTTGAGTTTGGCTTTCATCCTATTTCTCTCTCGCGGGAAATGTGGTCTTGAAAACTGGATTTTTAGGTCACACCAACCAAACCCGTGTATCAATATATTTATATATATATTATTTTTTGGACGCAGATGTGGAAATGGGATATATATAATTTATGGAGTAGATATATATTTTGGCTTTGGGTGGTTTTGCCAAGAATATTTTTTTGTTGGAGGGAATGAATAAATGTGTACTTCCTTTTATTTATTGTCGCCAAACATCCGTCGATAAGTCATCATTATTGGCTCATTATATTTTCCTTGTGGATGTGGATATGTGAAACTGTGATGACAAGTTATCGACACTAATTTGTGTCTCTGTTCTCTTTTTTTCTGAAGGTATTATCAAGGGTGACGAAATCCTAGTGATTAATGGTGCCATAGTGTCCGATCTGGATATGATGTACATCGAATCGGTGCTTCAAGAGGAGCTTTCCCTCTGTCTCATGCTCCGCTCGTCGAGAACGGAGCCTCCTGCGTTGGCCGCTGCTCTTGCTGCAGCTGATGCTGCAATTGCTCAGCTCGTTTGCCCACCTCCGCCAGCGGATCCTTTGGTCTTGACGGAAGATATTTTGAGCCACCTCATTGTGCCAGCGCCTCATGAAAGTATGTTTTCTTTTTTTTAAAAAAAATGGATACAAAATCTTCAGACTTGTATTATTTTCTAAATTTTGTAGAATCTAAACTCATAATGTATTTTTCCATTTCCTATCTTATTATTAACTAACATCATAGATAAAGATCTCAGCCCATCTGATACCGAGGAACTTGGTCATGCCAGTGGAGGCGAGCAAGGTGGTCGAGCTTCCCGTGCGGATTCGACGGAAATTGAGTCGCTACTCAAGGTACTTAATAATTTTATTTTTTCTTCATTTTCTAATCGCTTATCTGCTCTCGATAACCAATTTGTCTCCGCATATAAGAGAACATCAACATAAATATCATACAATTTCCATTACAAATGACACGACTAAACGCCGTTCAAATGTTATTCCTAGAAAATCAAATGTAGCTATTGCAAAGATGCAAGAGTTAGCGGAATTATGGATCGATTTCATTTTAGAAACATCAATCCCAGAACAAGGTTTGAAAAATATTCTACGGTCCTTTTTTAAACCTAAATACACATTGCTGCAATTTTTTTTCGTTAAGAAGGAATTCCCTTTTTCAATATAAAAAATACTCCCTGCCTCCCTCTGTGCAAAAAAAAAACTTTTCAAAAGGAGGAAAAGAAGAAAAATACATACACACGAGCTCGAAAATAAAACATTCTTTTTTTGTGCTCAAAATGGAGAGAAAGGGATTACCAGCAGTGTAGCTACAAGAGTTGAAATGAAAAGAGAGAAATTAATCTTCAGCTTTAGCATTATATTCCACGCAGACTCAAATAAGAAATATAGTTTGGAATAAGCCTTCAATGGAACCTTTGAAGAGCTCAAGAACTCTCTTTTCTCTCTCAACTATGCAGACTAAAAAGAGAGAATATTACTACGATATAATATATTTTTTTGTGTGCGCTGTGCTCCTAAGCGTTCACTCACCCCAGCATGGATAATAGACACTTGTTCCTATTTTTTTTGTTCGGGTTTTGAGTTGATTGGTTCCATCGACTGAATTACCTTGCTTCGAAAAACGTTCCTTTTTTTCATATTGAAACAATTCTCCAAAATGTGAAGAGTGTTTGCCTTGCTCTTTTTAAAAATTCTGGAATATATTTACTAGAATGAAAAGTTTCCAGATGCAAAATATACATAAGCATGTGGCTATATATTATGATATCTACGAATGTACTTTATACCCACACACAATTTTTCTAAGGATTTCTTGAATCAAAGAAAGGGATTCCCAATGATGATCCAAGATTTATGAATCTCTGTGTTGTCTTCTCTCTGCTCTCCCTCTTTATTTTTGTTTCCAGGAATGACTAAAGTGGGTATTAAAAA
Organism: Troglopedetes dispersus; assembly: GCA_027744215.1. Taxonomy (NCBI): domain Eukaryota; kingdom Metazoa; phylum Arthropoda; class Collembola; order Entomobryomorpha; family Paronellidae; genus Troglopedetes; species Troglopedetes dispersus. The sequence continues at coordinate 6,640 of JAHZNF010003261.1, read as the reverse complement.
GACATTCTTTTTCCTCTCGAGTGTTTGTTCACTCTTTTGGTTTCATATTATCCTTGTTATTATTATTCCTCTTGTTTTTTTGTGAGGTCTCGGGAAAAAATCTTTGGCTTAAGCATGTTTTTGTGGAGAGAAATCCTCCTATTTTTATTTTTAAAAGGAAAAAAATATTATAAAAAAAGTGTAAAAAAAATAATACTAATGAGACAGAAAAAAATATCAAGGAGAGAAGCTTTGTAAAAAAAAGGAAAAGTTGGAAACTTTATTTTTTGTATTTTTTTCTCTCTCAGACGACGGAGCAAGTGACAGGAATGTGTCGGAAGGAGCCTCGCTCCGGGCGGGGAGGTCACCACCATCCTTTAACGCATCAGCGGAGCAGCGCTGGAAGTCTGGGTGCGGAGTCTCCTGTGGCGGGTGTGAGTGGAGGCAGCTCTCCAACACATTCCCACGTCACGATGGGCGCGAGGGATGTGGAGAAAACGAAGAAAGTTGTGCTCGAGCTGATCGACACGGAGAGAGCCTATGTTAAGGTAAAAAAAGGAAGGAATTCCACGGCTCGCACACCTATTTTTATTTTATTGTGCTTCACAATAAAAAAAACTTTTTTTTTCTTTCTGCTATGATCTTATCTACAATAGGGGAGCATAAAGTGCTCTATAGATATATGAACTAGATTTTTTTTTGCTCGCTGATTCAAAACATGGGTAATATTAATGGTTGAATGAGTTCACTGAAGTATTTTTTTTCTTCGCTTTTATTCTATCGCTTTCTTCTCAAGAGTTTTTTAAGCTGTCACTTATCTACTTACTTTGCTTCTTCTTATCACTTATTATTATTACTTGGGATTTTTTTCCTGGGCTTTCGTTTGCGCTTGCGTGCACATACTCTATACACACGTCTTTCTTCTCAAGAGTTTTTTAAGCTGTCACTTATCTACTTACTTTGCTTCTTCTTATCACTTATTATTATTACTTGGGATTTTTTTCCTGGGCTTTCGTTTGCGCTTGCGTGCATATACTCTGTACACACGATGAGAATGAGATCCAATGAAGAAAGATAAAAAAAGTAGGAATAAGAAAAAAAAATCTTGCGTGGAGCTGTAGAAGACTATTATTATTATTGCTCCATTGGATGTGATAACAACCGGCGCTACCACTATGTAGGATAATCATTATCATTTGGGTTGCTGTTCTACTTTGCATTGTTCTCGGGGAATCATTCTCATGGCNATTGGATGTGATAACAACCGGCGCTACCACTATGTAGGATAATCATTATCATTTGGGTTGCTGTTCTACTTTGCATTGTTCTCGGGGAATCATTCTCATGGCCTACCTCTTCCGTGTTTGTCAGATTGTCGGGATTGTGTGCACCACAGCATTAGGACACACCCCCATTCTTTTAAAAGCCGAGAAGCAAAAAAATATATTATATTACCTACATTAGTTAGTATACTACCTAACTACTTTTGTAAGGAAGCTGTTTTTTTCCTACATTTTTTGTTCTCATAAAAAAATTTTTTTTGGAGGGAGAATGATACTTTTCAACTTGTTTCACACTATCAAGATAATAGTTTGTCTCTAGTCGGAGATTCTTAAAACTTACTTTTTGTGTTTCCAACAAGAAATAGAAAGAAATTTGTGCGAAGACCATTGTAATATTTCCTGTGTTTCCAAAAGAGGAGCGAAATCCGTCCACTTTCCCTTGATAACACTTACTTTTTTGTTTTCTGGAAAAAGGAGCAAAGTGCGGATATACAGAAACTATTAAAAATATTTAGTACATTGTACCATGTAGTAATGTGGACATACACAGACAGACACTTTTTTTTCTAATCCATGAGTGTTACCACACACCATGAGAATCTCCAGTGCTTTTTGTCAAAGTTTACAGGAAAAGCCACTTTTAGGCGAGACAAAAAGCCTGAAACATGTTGTCTATGTTACACATTACACACACAAGACATGAGTCAAGAATAGAGAAGGATAGACATTGACTCAGAAAAGAAGGGAAAGGAAAGAAAAAAATTCTGATCAAGAAAAAGAAACTCTCCGACTTGTTTATTTTTTTATATTGAACGATTTCTTCTGTAATGTGCCAACTTCTCAATTTATAGCTGAATGCTATTACATCACATAAGAAAGTGTGGCAATGTATCATTCTTCCCAGAAGAATAACAGTCAGAAAAAAAACTTGAAACATTGTGAGAGTAATGCCGCATATTGAGAAAAAAATATATATAATCATGATAATGATGGATTTGCCCAATACATCAGGTCGGAAAATCCTATTAAAAATTAATATGAATGAATGTGAGGCAATAAAAAGTCATCGACTTTCACACACACACAATTTTTTTTCTCAGAGCGAAAACTTTTCCCATTTTAAACCGTAGCATCTAATCCGGAGCAAAAAAATGGGAAAGATTAATGTTTCCACTCAGAAAATATTTAAGTACGTAATAATACGTAGTATAGAGTAGAATTATTGCCACAAAAAATATTATTTATGTCCAGTTCATTTTATTCTTCTATTTTTTCCCCCAAAAAATTTTCAGTTTCATTTTTTTCTCTCTCAAGAAAGCTTATTGTATATAAATATATTCTTCTATGTTGTCATCTATTGTGAGAAAAAAAAGGAACACATAAGATCACCATATTATTGTTCCATTACTAGAAGAAGAAAACGAAAGTTGTGCATGTAGCATTTTTTATGAATTGCTATTCAATTCAAACACATCCATCTTTGCCCTACTCTTTTCATTTTTTTTAGCATGCGTGCTTTTACATTTCGTGTAAGTTTTTTTTTGCCAGAAAAAAAATTTTTTGGAGCACATTGTGGAAAGCATGATCTCTTTCATGTGAAAGAATTGCTGCGTGTGCAATCCTACAAGTCTGGTTTTGATCATTTCTTATGTGTGTGTGTGGTCCATGTTTCGTGTTCGTTTTTTTTTGTGAAGTTGTTGTGCAACATTTATTATTATTTTCGTGCTTGCGTGTTGTATATGTGTGCTTCATAATAATAATCCTAATAAGAACTATAAAATGGCGCAATAATAATCGTGAATAATGTGGAAAATTGCTTTTTCCTCCATTCAGACTTGTATTTCTGGAGCATTATTGTTATAAAGTTTTGTGTGTGTTCTGTCTTGTGTGCAGCACTTGACCTGTCTGCTGGAGCAATATCTGGAGCCTCTGAGACACGAGCGATTTCTCTCGGCAACGGAAATGATGGCAATATTTGGGAACATCAGGGAAATGGTCTCAGTTCAGAGGCGATTCCTGAAAAGTCTCGAGGCAGCTTTGGAGTCATCCACACCCATCGAGGCGATCCAGCATCCATCCGATTTCAAAGTAAGTCCAAAATGCACACACACATAACAACAAAAAAATACATCAAGTTAAACTTAACGAGAGCAAGAGAGGGAGAAAAGTCGCTCCATTTTCTGAACCCATTTTCAGTTAAAGGATTATCGAGGAAAAGCTGAAAAAGGAAGATATAATGATAACAAACCAGTCACCCATACAATCTTCTCTACAACCATGTCAGTCCGCATGTTTTCCCATTTTCAATTCAATTTCCTCTCGGAAAGAAGAAAAAAAACTCCCTCTTTGGCTTGTCTCCTACAAAAATATTTGCATACATATATGTTTGGACACACATCATTGTGGATACATAGATATCTATCCGTTTCTATTGATTTTCTCCTTCTCGTGACAATTAAAGTGGATTTCTCTCTTTCTGTCTCTCTTTTAAACGTTTTTTCTCCAACAAAAAAAAACCAAGTCTCGACGATGACCATTCCCATGAAATGACAACTAGATAGGATAAGATTAGTAGTTATTTATATTGACTGTTCTCGATTTTTATTTTTTTGACAACGCAGAACATCCTGCTGAACATTGCCTCAGCATTCCTCAGCTTCGCGGATCATTTCAAGCTGTACTCGTCCTTCTGCGCGTCCCACTCGAAAGCTCAGAAACTTCTGCACCCGACCGAAGGGAATCACGCTCTTCAGCAGTTTCTCGCAGCGAGGAACCCCCGTCAGCAGCACTCCAATACCCTTGAGTCCTACCTGATCAAGCCTATCCAGCGAATTCTCAAGTACCCTTTGCTCCTCCAGCAGCTCAGAAACCTCTGTGACACGAATACTGAAGAGTATCGAAATCTAGTTGGTAAGTTGGATCTGAACACACACACACGTGTGTAATTCTACAAGAAAAGGAAATAATGAAAGCAGGAAAAGAAAAAAAAAGAAAATTGCTCCTTTTTTTATTCACTTAGCATTTACTTTTTTTATTCGGCTGGATCACCTTCGTTTTTTTTCATGATAAGATCATGAGTATCGATGTACTAGATATATATTTTTGTGTGTGGAGCTATACCATAAAAAGGTATATGGATGTCGTAAAGGTTGATGCGTGGCTCTAAACAGTTTAGCATTTTGCTTCGGTTTCGGGAGAGGATCCTCCTAACTTTGGGTTAATCACATTTATTATCCTCTGGAAAATAAAAGTTGTTCCGTTCCACCTCCTTTTTCTTCTTCTTCTTCTCTCTCTATTGCTCCGCTGTCTTATCTACTTGCACAACTGGTGTGTGTCTTTTGTAATAGATATTCCAGGAGATTAGGAGCTTTTACTCGTTTTGTCTTTTTTTTACTAAATAATGGTAACAGTATGTTTTAGGCTCCTGAGGATTTGAGGAGGATCCATGGAGGTGTAATGAGTGGAATGACTTTGATGTATTATTTTTTGTACAACACGAAAACTTGTGTCTAGAAAGGTATGATGTATAGAACAATTGCGAGGTAGAAAAAAAATGGCACGTATTACACTTGGAACAAGACAAGCGCACACAACTTTCTTCAGTTTTGCGTTACCAGTGGGATCTCTAATTTAGTGGGCATGTGGGACGGAGAAGATAACATAAATTTCCTTACTTCTTATTTTGTTCCGTGTGACAAGAGCCGCACCGTGACTTACCTTTTATAATACCTTTGCAAAATTCTTATTTTATATTGCAAAAATCTGTCGGAACAAAATCTGAGTCGTGTGCATATATAAAACCTGATTCTGTGTCCTTAATTACCTGGTTAATATTTTTTTGTGATTTATTTTCGTTCCAACAGAGGCCCTGCAGTGCATGGAGCGTGTGGCAGAGCACATCAACGAAATGCAACGAATACACGAGGAGTACGGTGAGTTGAGACAGCTTTAGAATATTGATTTGGTTTGGTTTAAACATTTCTTAAGAAATTTACATGATCTCACTTTCCACTCCTTTCATTTTTGTGTAAAGTCATGTCCGCCTTTTCCTCCATCACCAGCTTTTCTCTCAGGAATATTTTTTTTTCTTTTCGTTCTGGATCATCATCATCACCCACGTCGATATTCGTGAAAAAAATGGCTACAATGATGTGCTTCTTCCCTTCTGAACTTAACTTGTCCATTACACAAGTGTGTTTATGGAGGAAATTGTGGGTATTTTTTTGTACCATTCCGAGAAGAAAACACAGGTTTTTTTATTCTGGGTCTTTTTATCTTTTGAGAAAAGAAGAAGATACTTTTTTTAGAAGCAGAAGTATGTGCTACATATTTTTTCCAGTAAACACACATCCCTTTTCTTCTTCTTTTTTCACACTTGAGATGAGAGAAATGAGCAGCTCGGTAGAATAATATTGAATCTTGTTTTTTGACACAGTTTGTTTAATACGTACTTGGCTGGAGGCGGGCTACTTTTTTTATGGAGCATGATTTTTTCCTCTCTTGTCGCCTTCTGGCTCTTGTTTTGATAGGAAAGTGAATGGGAACATGGAGCCGGAGCAGAAACAATATTATGATTACTATTGTTATTATTACAAATTACTCTGTCAGAAAAAATAGCTCCTGCTGCTGCTGGTTGTAGTGTCGCTGTCACACATCCGAAGCGTCACCTCGTTTTTTTTTGGAGCTGAGCAGATGAAGTTCTTGTCTGCCTGCCTCCACATTTTTCTTTGACGTTACCTCGACGGACCCTAAATAATAATGAAATCGACGGGAATTCAATCTTGCTGAAAGCATCCCCAAAAATAAGAAGTACAAATCTGACAAAAAAATACTTCGCATCCAAAAAAAATATAGTATCAAACAAGTATTTTTTGTGTGCCCTTTTTTTATCTGCTTATCTGTGAGATGTGATCCTGGTATTTTTGGTAACGCAAGAAACGCACATAATGTATACAATTTTTTTCTTTTCTCGAAAGATTCTATTTATTCTTTCACTTCTTCTCCTGGAAAAAAAAAGTTTGTTGATGTATGATAAAGTGATTATGCTGATGATAAGAGTGACGCATGAAGCAATCTTGACGCACACGTACATTATATATTTTGTTGGTGTGCTTTTTGGGGAAAAAAGTTTATTCTTCTTTTTGAAAAAAATGTAAATATGAAAATCCTGTTTCACTTACTTTTTGAAAAACACTCTTCTTTGCAGAGAGAAAGAGAAGGAGAGAGATTTTGCGTGCCTTCTCCTGAAATCTGTTGGTTACGCAAGGGAAAAATATAAAATATTCTGGAGAAGAGGAACTTCAGTGTAACAGAGAGCTTTCGTAGAAAGTTATCTTTTTTTTAGGAGAATATGTAATTACTTTCTCCTTCCTTTCCTA
>JAHZNF010003260.1:0-16153 GCA_027744215.1 Troglopedetes dispersus | reverse complement strand
AAGATACATTTAATAAATATTTGCCCGTTTTTGTCCATTTTTTACCGTTTATTTCCATTTTCCCGTTTATTTCCATTGACCGGTCAAAATTGTTTTTTGCCTGGCAAATTAACATCCCTGGTGTACACAGTTGAGGGATTGTCAAGCTACCATTAATTAGTCAGTGTGGGCTTAGATGTCTAGCCTACTCCTAATTATTTGCATATCTAATTCATCAGCTTTTCTGAGTTTCCTATACTCAGTTTTTCAAAACTCTCTAATGGTGGGAGCCTTGGAAACTTACATTGCTTTACATCTAAGAGAGTGCGTAGGCAGATGGAGTTCAACCCCACTCCACTCAACATCTATGCACTAATAATAATAATCATAAGTTTGATTCAGAAGCAAGGATATATTTACAATCAGAAGATCTACTTGTCTATAATAAAATATTATACAATGGTATGTAAATGCATAGCTAGACATAGCTTATTCAGCTTTTTTTGTCTGTCTGCAACCTTCCTTGATTTTATTTCCAATTGCGAATTATTAGTTTCTCCATTACTCGAAAGTTTGCTGGAATTTGCGTGGGAAATGTGAAAGAGGGGTATATTAAACTGGTAATAATAATAGCAATCTACATAATTTTGTAAGACCGTTGAAAATGCCATATTGTTCCATGTCTGCAATGGGTTAGTTGCGTAATAAATATTGAGCCAACGCACCAGCTACATTTCGGGAAGCGAAAAATAATTTATAAGTAACTGTGAATGGAACCTCCACTTCAACCACGTTTATTTAAAAAGCACTAATTTACCAGTTATCATCACCTTTCTCACTTGTACTGTACTTTCACAACTATATGTAGACACTCTTTTGTTAGGAACATTTTATCATTATGTTCAATAAATATAATTTGTCACATTTTTAATTTTGATTCATAGGAATTCTCCACTTCACGCCAGATCGCAATACCCCGAATTTGATCTATTATCAGGTAAAATGGAAAAATTTCCTTTCTTTCTCATCTTCATTATAATTATAATGATGTGAATACAATGGGTTCCTCATAATTTATCACATGGCCTCACCCATGCTTTCATTCGAGGCCACTGAGTCATTCTTAATTCGCATATATAACTGGGAATCAGTTAGCACTTCAATAAGCAAAGTTGCTGACAAGCATGAAGAAAATTTGTTTAAATAATTCCAGATGAATGGCGTACATGCATACACCCGCACAGAAATCATTATTTATTTATTTATTTATTGAAGTTTTGTGAACCGAGAAGTGAGAAATGGTCATGAGACTCCGATTGAAAAGAAATGTGAGGTTGATGATGAAACCGAAAATAAATTCTTTTGTTCCACTCATCCATGCAATCATCCCTTTGTCCTTTGCACTTACTCACAACGGTCTTTTCTGTTTTGATCGAGTCGTTAGTGCCGACGATAGGAGCGTACAAAATGAGTATGGAGAGAGCCCCGAACAGGATGCGTGGTGATGATACGTGTAGTTGATATCAGAGCGATAAAATGGAACAATGTTCCATGAGATCAGAGAGGATGATATTAAGTAATTCAAAGAAAAACAAGACATTGTCAGGGAAAGAAGAAATGAATGGTAGCGTGTACAAAGGGACTAATTTCAATGACATCTGAACAAGTGACTGCTCCTCGTTCAGACCAACTCATGCATTTTTTCACATTTTCTCTCCATCTCGCTCGACGCATCCCGTTTCTCTCTTTTGAGCATCAAATTAACGAGCACACCATAAAGTTCAAGCATGGAGAAAATACTAGAGAAGCTGCAAAAGGACATTGATAGCCGAGCATATGGTGGTTGCCTTTCTATCAAAAAAATATTTGATATGTTTGTGTTGATGACTGCATGGACCGTTCCACGTATGATTATGTACAACAAATATACAAGTTCTCTTCAGGCACGAGCAACTTTTCCGAGGAAAACGAAAAATGAGAACAAACGCCAACAAAGAGCAATCCCAGGTTTTTATGGGATGCTTTCTCAATTGGACTATAAGTTTCTCCGCTTTTGTACGTTGTCTATATTGCGTACTCATGTTTTTGGCGATGTGGTGTAAGAGAAGGAACACTCGACAAGTCAAGGATGAGGCATTCTCCTTGTCGAGCTGGTTCCGTCTCCCCTCTTCTGCACAGTGCAAACACGCGCGTCTCTCTACCACTTCTACCGCCACATATTTTCTGCCTACTCGTGCACATCAAAAGAAATGAAGACGACGGGAAATCATGGTGATGTTGGTAGTAGTTCTTTTGTACAAGCATAACCCAGTTTATGACCATATGCAAATGCAAACACAAGGCCAGGGAAGGCTGCTAGAAAACTGGGAGTGAGGGAAGACAGAGATGGGAAATTTATGTGAAAAGTTTGCCATCATTACACCGTGGAACAGAACATACATATAAGCCTCAGATGCTCACAAAACTCCCATGTTATGTTTTTTGCTAAAGGACGGATTTAATTCGTTTATCTTCCGCCACCATTACTTGTGAAATATTTAGTCCGTGCTTTTTCCTTTCACCCTCGATTTTCGGCGGAGGAGTGCCATCAAGCCCAAAAATCTTTGCAACTTCCCATATGCTAAAGTGTGAGAGGTGGAAGGAATTTTGTAAGGAAAAGAAAGACAACATTGTATGCACGGGACACGGCCACACAGTCTTTCTACCAAGAGACTGACTACCCGTTTAGTGGTCACTTCTAAGCCTCCTTTGGAATGCACTGAGTTTACTTAAATTTCCCATTTATTTCAGTCTTACACAAGGCGACACCTGGGATGGAAAATTCATGTGGTGGATGATTGCGAAGTTGTTCCCTCTGAGTCGAGGCATGAACCGATTCTTCCCCAGCTCCATGAACCACCACCACCACCACACCAATCCGTAAACAGTGACACGCCCGTGCCCCACCACCACCAACATTTAACTCTGGCCCAAATCCAGCAACAGCTCCAGCACCACCACCACCACCAGCAGCATCTACAACAACAGCAGGGATCGCTCCACCTCAACGAACAATCAAGAAACTCTGATCAGAGCCCTGGGGAAGCTGTCAATCACCAATCTGTTGTGGCTCCACTTCTTCCCATCGGGGACTCCAAAGCAATTTTGTAACAAAATAACTATTTTCTTCCACTTCCTGACTTTCACTTCGTTTCCTTTCTACCTTTATGCACATGTCACTATTATTACTATTATTACACATTCCCGGAGTATTATTATGAAAATTAGAGTTCAAGATATGTATGAATCAATATATATGTTCATATATATACCTATGCCGTGTTCGGGTATAATTTAATTTTCAATTTTAATTATAACACAAAAGCAATCTATCATGGCAGACGAACTTCCATGCTTGAAAAGACGGACTTTGTTAGTACGTCTTTTTGTTTAAACATACATGTTTCATTTTCTTTCCCTTGTTTACAAGAAACAGCACCCCTGGCGTTGCTGCTCTCTCGCCAGGCCGCCCCATGGAAAACTCGTACTTGTTCACGGCCGCTTCATCCGGAACACCTGGGCCGGGAATTGGTTTACCTGCTCTCGGCAACCTGAAAAATGTCCACATTTCCCCAATGCAGCACCCGCAACAGCAACAACTTCCTTCTGTGATCTCGTTAGACGGGAACCGACTCCTCATTAATGCAAAACATGTCGTGAGTGTGCTCCCTTTATTACTTTCATTTCTCTTATTGAAAAGCGTAGGAGCAGAGTCTGCATCTGCATATGTGAATTGCAGAGTCGAGATGCATTTTAGCGGCATACTTCGCAGAGGTACATATGCTAAGCCACTCTGAAAGGAGAAGGGAAAGGAAATCCTCTTTTATTGTCAAGAGATGCATGATTTATACCGGTGTATCTACATTTTCTTTGCTCTCTATGGTATTGGTTTGATGATTAATAGGATGCCAATGGCGTTCCCATACCACATGGACTCACTCAGTACGCTCCACTCCAAGGTCAAACCGTGGTATCTATGCCAGGCCAACCGGATGGGTTTCACTTTCCCCCACACAACGCTGCCATCTTCCAAGTGACCGTTGACGGAACTCCAGGGGCATCTGGAGCGGGTGGGCTTGGCAGTAGTGACATCGGTGGAAATCGAATCCAGTCCGGAGCTTATCCACAGACCACGTTTCAACTCGCAGCGGGACCACTACCAGAGGGACATTTAATGAGGCGAACTGGTCCACAGACTTCTGTCATACATCAACAGCAGCAGCAACAACAACTTCAGTCCTCTCCTCTCCAGGCGTCCAGCATGTCTTTGAACTCGATAAAATTTGCAAAAGTTGGAGGGGAAAGGTCAGAGATGGTTCATCCAGAGTTCTTTGTGAGAACCAATCGAGCTCCCTTTATATCGCAGTCGGTGCACTACGACGGACTCGCCATGCCCTCTATTTTGTACGCAACGACGGGCTCACCCGTTCCCGGCAGAGTTAATAATAATAATAATAATCCAATATCCTTTCTCGCAACTCAGCAGGGGGATAAGCCTCATCATCAGTTTTCTGAATTGGCAACAGGAGGACAAAACGCACTTCTCCGGTTTCCAGGTAGCCGGCTCAGGGCTGAGATCGTATCTCCGACGATTGTTGGTACTTCAGCAGACAATTTGAAATATGTGGAAGTGCCAACAGCTCATAACATTCATGTGCTCCAGCAAGCTCACCATGGTTCCGACGGGGGATCAAGAATTACCTCCAGTTGGACGCAAGCGAGAAATCTGCCAAAACGAGAACATCCATTTCGTCCTGAGCAGCCCTACACTCTTCGACTGGGGAAAGGGAGAATGCGAGCCACTTTGAGGAGTGGTGTACTTCATCCAACCAGAGATGTACGAGCAAATGATAACCTCTATGAAGCAAGGAAGATGGATGTGCCCAACAATTCTCCACAACAATCCTCAGCCCAGGTGCGTCGAAATAATAAAGGGATCAAGACAATCCCTCTTTCCAAATCAGCCTTCGTACCTGCCTCGCTCCAGACGTTTCTTTTCCCGTTTTTACATTCCAAGACACTTCCCATGGAAGCAAGGTCCTCCTCGCAATTTCATACTCATGCATTATAATATTTCTTCCTCTCGGTATTCCACTCGCATTATTTGATTCTCCCTTGTTTTGTGCGGAAGGAGAAAGGTAGACTATTATAACGGCGTGATACTATGCTAATATTGCTTCAGTTACCTTTTTCCATTGCTCCACTACTACGCCAACGTAGAGGAGAGGAAACCATGAGGGAGACCATAAATCCCATTTCCCACATCTTCCAAAGCGTATATATGCATACATAGTAGTAGGCTTCCAGAATTTCCACATTAGCCATAATGTGCATTTTTTTACCTCCTTCCCTACGTACACTCCAGCGAAAAAAGCTTTTTATGCCACTCTCGTGCATGCTAAAATGACCAGCTACTTTCACTCCCTAACAAAGATTTCTCTCGTGTTCTTTCCTCTTGTGAGACTCTTGACGAGGAAGAAGGGGAAAGAAGTGGCCGAGTAAATCAAATGAAATAGTCCCTACTACAATGAAACACAATGAATCTTATTATTTTTATTAACAAAAAATATGTATGCATACTAGCCCTGTTATTATTATGCTCTTGAAATGGGAAGTTGGAGAGAATGAAATTGACATGAAATCCTTGGAATCACTCTAGAGATCAGGGCCACTAGCTCAAGGGCCACAACCAAAATTGGCAAAGTTGCGAGAGGGGAACAAAGGCTCCAGCATCCACATCAACGGAGAGGAAGAGCTGCTCCCAACCAGTACAGTTCCGACAACCACCATGCTTCCGAGTCAGAATTGTAACAACGCAGACAAGTCCTGTGCATTCCACAGCGGCGGCGGTGCTGGTGGTAGTGGTGCTCGTGACGAGAAGCAGAACCTGCAACTTTCGCAACAGGAACAACAAAAACCACTCGCATCACCCGAAATGTCAGCCATTTCAACCACTTCAAAGGAGCACGGAGAAATTTCCACCACTTCACCAATCTCAACAACTCAGTCACAATCCAGCACACGGGCAAGTGATCATCAGCCACCGACAACGGAGTCGAGCAAGGAGGGTTCTAGTCAAGTAAGAAAATTCCTAAACCTCACTGACCGAAAATGAGAATTTTCTTTCCTCCTCCATTTAAGCCATTTAAGTTCACCAGCAATAATCCAAGGAGCTTTAAAGAGAGGGAGAAAGTGGGTAATGACTGTTGCGAAACAGAGCCGAGACCCAGCTCCTTTTTCCCCTGGATGTAATTTTTGGAGATACGCGAGGACATTATTCCCAGTTTATAACTCATTTTGCTGCTCCAACCAGCTTTCTAAAATGTAGTTTTGATAGACGTACTGCGGAGTTTTACTATTTCCAGTAGTTGCTCCCTGATCCGTGTGGTTACAGAAGTAGAAAAATTGAGGATCATTTACCCATTCCTGCTATTGCTCTGGTGTTGCGTTGTTGTTAGTGCAGATGCTTATCCGTTATAATAACAAATGTGTGCGTGGTAGTTAGACTTCATAAAAAAGTTAGTCTGCATAAAACATCTTTTCCTCCATGAGCCCATCCAGCATTTTAACTTGCTTTGAAAATTTGAGACGGCATGAAGTCTCTGTGCATTAACATTTTATTCCATGGAGCTCACTCAAATTACTCCGAGTTAAGATGGCTGGTTGCTTAATGGATAAGTAAACTGTGCGGTCGAACTTCTCTAGTCGGCATAATAATGCACTCAATTCGGAATTAGCCGGGTGTTGAATAAAATGATGCTAGGAAAACGATGAGAAAGAGTATGCTTCCTTTAGTTCCGGAAGCATCTTCAATTTTCAGTTTCCATTTCAGCACCAACTTCTCATCCAACCGCGTAAGCCTAACTGAAGGCTCCGTTCCTCTACACGTTGCAATATTAAAAAACAAACTCAATTCTATTCTCCACATAAATTTTTTCCCATACATGCTTGAATGGACTGGTTCGCTCGTCACTTCAGTTCCTTGTGCTGAGCTCATTTCAAATTCAGAAAGTTTGCTAACTTGGCACATGTCACGTTGCAAAACCCAGGTTTTGGTAATTTTCCCTTTTGGCATTAATTGAGCAATGTTTCCCGTTTTGTAGTCTCCCTTGGCACATTATTAATGCAGAGTTAGATTTTGTTGTTCAACACTCATTGTTGCTCTTTTATTATGCGGTCTGCCACAACACTGAGCTTGGTAAATATAAATATTAGAGCAAAGCCCGTACGCTCTACACTTAGCATAATTCCATTTAGATTACATTTTTTGTCCTATTTGTTACTGTGTTAACCACAACTTAGCATACGACTGGAGGGTATCTTGCAAAAATTAAATTTAACACAGCTACATAATGTATAATATCTGGCACGGAGTGTTTCATTTTCATTCTTTCACTTCACTCTAGTTTTGCTTTGCACAACATAGATCACTGGTGGAGAACCAGATTCATACATCACGAATGCCTAAAATGTGCCTCTGTTCTCCTATCCAAGGCTACAATTATTAATGCAAGTAGTGCAATACAAACACAAACTTCAATGAGAGTTGTGCAGAAAATGTTTGGAGACACATGCTCTTGCAAGTAAATACATAATATGTTCATCATAGCATTTTGTACATAGTTGCTTTATATGTTTCTTAATTTGAAGTTTGTAAGATAATTTGATAAAACCTTAGTATTTGTGATCCCCTAAATCTCTGTTCTTCATTCTTTCTTTTTTCTTTCATACAACTTCTTACTTCACAAAAAGTTTCGCGTATGCAAGGAACAAGAAAAAAATCAAACATTTCGTCTCTCAATCTGCGGTTTTTTCTTCCATGTTGCTTTATTTGCCTGTGAGAAGGAAGTTATTTCCCTTTTGAGCGGAAAGCGTGATAACACAACTGGTATGTCGCCACTGATCACTGCCTGCTTTGCCAACGGGAGTGTAATAAGTTAAGTAAATTTGTAGTTGTGCTATTGCCGTGTGTGTCGGTTATGTACGACAAATAAGTAGACTTTTTTTTAGGCATTATTATTACTTTTAAAAACTTAATACGTCCCGTGTGTCCTGCAACTTTTTTTTTTGGTTTGGTGGAACTTTCCCAGTTCTGCATAGCTTCACATTTGTTGTAAGCTTGAGTGTAAGTAAGTGGCGTGTGGTGTCATTCAGGTAGGAAATAGGTTTTACACTTTCTAATTTACCAAGTGTTTTTGTAGGCTCAAAGGCTTTTAAATAATTGCGTTTAATACATGTATAGTTGAACTTTCTGTGACATGCATTTCTGATGGCTCATCATCTTAAATGACACGGCACTATCTTATCTTATGTTTGAGGACAGAAAGTCCTAATAAAATGTGGAAAATTACTTGTAAGGAAAAGGTAAGCTGAATTGCTTGGGTATCATGAGACATTTACTCTGTGTGTTTACGTGATGGGTAAAAAAAACTAGTGGTATACGGTAATTTCTGAACGAGTACATGTGCTTTGCTTTTATCTGTAAGAAGATAGTAGTAGTTAATTATTTGTAGTAAATCCTAATGAAATGTGGAAAATTACTTGTAAGGAAAAGGTAAGCTGAATTGCTTGGGTATTATGAGACATTTACTCTGTGTGTTTACGTGATGGGTAAAAAAAACTAGTGATATACGGTAATTTCTGAACGAGTACATGTGCTTTGCTTTTATCTGTAAGAAGATAGTAGTAGTTAATTATTTGTAGTAAAGTAGTAGCCCATATTATCCTTGTGGGCTTTAGTTGTTGAGCAACAATACCATTGATTTACTTAATGTAGATACGTAGCAACTATTAGTTTTAGAAATAGCTTCGGGTCTAATATCCTTGCAGACGTAAAAAAGCCGTATGTTCGATTGTCATATCCCAAGTGCTACAATGCGATCCAAATTTCCATCATCAAAGTTGTTGATCGTTATCGTCATCATGCCATTGTTACGAGCATCATCCAATTATAGCTGAGCAGAATGATAGTCTTGCTATTTTACTGCAAGTGCTATTTTGCCCATTTTCTCGTCGTTTCAATTGTGCTCTTCCAGGAGGTTTTAGTATTTCTACATTATTATTCTCCTACAATTACTACCATGATTTGTTCACATCTGTGTCAGCATTTTATATCATCAGTGCATCGGGTAAAAGCACGACTCCAAATGCCTTCTAAATACATACAGAGAAGAGTATTCTCCGCTTTTCGTATTTACTTCTGTAATGCCTAAGTAGCTTTTGAGTCTGTAATTCTGCACCATCATCTTCGAATGTGGTCAACCGGGTCCAGTTTGTTATGGAAGCAGGCATTACTAAATCCTCGCCATTGTCAGTATCTTCACGAGCAATCTTAGTCTCGCTAGCTTTTTAAGCCCGCTGTTTCCAATTCCCACTCCCTTGACGCTATGTCAGGCAGTATGGTGGAAAATAGAAAGCACGAGCATGAGGAAAGTTTACTACTTTTTGTGCTCATTTTCCCCCATTGTTCCTCTCTGCCAAAAGCAAGCAAAGACCAAGACCACTTGAGTAATTCCATGTATACAATCGCCAAGTTGGAGACGAGGCACAGGAAAATGTAAAGTTTGCAAGAAATAATCACCAGGAATAAAGGGAACGGCTGAGAACGTTGAAACGTTGTACTGCAGGCAGTAACGAAGCTCTGCTCTATAATATGTTCTTATTACTCCTTGTTTTGCAGAAGAGGCTTTACCTTATTAACTTTATTTTCACCCTACAACAAAATGTTGAATTTGGACAGGCCATGCTGCGGAACAGCATTCAACAATAAAAGGAGCATTTCTTTCTGCACCTCGTGCTGTGAATTACTATGTATAGTTACCCTTCGTTTGAAGTTTATTGCATTTCCAGCAAAAACTTTTCCCCTGCCTGTGCGAATGTTTGTGTGAAAAAAAGAGAATATAAATTCGCACGAAGAAAAATATCTACTAAAAAGTCTGTAAATAAATAGGTGGATAAGTTTGTCGTACATGCAATGTGGAGAACATAAGTATATTCCAGAGTAATGCATTTATGGTCCCGCAGGTATTGATTTTGAGTCATGTTCCCCTTGATCGCTAGGCTTTGTTTCGATCTTATCACCAGGAAAATTAAAGCCTGGCTTTTTCCAATGGTAGTTGTGAGTCCCATGATACTTCTCCTTTCTACACACATACACAAAAGAGAAAAGCGAGAGAGAGAGAGTGGAAAGTATGCCCCTGAATTGACTACTTAAACTCATGGGTTGTGTGTGTGTGTGTGTGTTTAATATGTGAGCTCACAAGAGCAAGCAGCGATGGAATGTGATTTAGCCTTTTGCTCGCTCTCATACTCTACTTTCCTGTCCCATTACTACTCACTCCTCCATAATGCTGGGGAGAAATCAACGACATATAAATTAGGAAAAGAAAGTTCCACACCATAATCGCTTATGAAGTTAAAGTTTGAGCAGTTCACGGCTGAAGAAATGAGCGGAGCATAATATTGACCATATATACCAATTCACCGGATTTACATATGCTGGTAAATGCTTCAGCAGAACAAAGTATGTAAAATTGCACGCAAGTACACCGTGGATGCGTGTAACTTGTTTGCACTGGTTTTCTTCAATGACACAGAAACCGTTTTTATAATTCTGTCACTCATTCCTCAGAAGCTCAGATGAACATTTTCTAAAATGCAATTCACGTTAAAAGACTTGGAAAATGACTTTAAACAAGGAATAAGGTCCAAAGTGTTTCCATGAGATTTCCTTCATGCCTTGCAGCATTTCAGTTCCGTTTCACGTTGAAAAAATATAAAAATCAAATCATGAGTCTGTACAAAATAAACGCGTGTATGTATGTATCGTGCGGAAATTTCGCTCTTTTTTGACTGAACGGCAGGATGAAATTTTCAGCAGTTTGGATTTGTACATTACTTTTCAACTACTTCATTTTTTTTTGAAACGGCTCCCTTGCTAATAATATTTGCTGCAGTAACAACTGCAATGACACAACTCCCATTTTTCAACGCAAATAGTCATCCCGTCCTTGATGTGACGGAACGGATACTTTCCAAGACTTCCCATGTCAAATTCTTGTTTCCAAATATGCCAGCAAAATTGTTCGTTAGAGTTGCTGAGAGGACAAGGAAAATCGTGTATGCATGAATTTACAATATTTGCTTTTGGAGTTAGTTGCCAACTCTTTAGCAAAAAATTTCCCCTTAGAAGCTTCGTTTATATTTTATTCAGGTTTTTAAAATGGTGTTCGCAATGCAATCTGTGGCACATTTTGCCTAATTGCTAACATGACACTAACAACTGAAAGTTTCACTTTCTGGGGAAATTTTTTAGAAAGAATAATTTGCTCGAATTTTGGTGAGTTTCTCTACTTTCAGCAAGTTGTTTTTCCTAAAAGCAGCCTACAAAGCCTTGATGTGTCTAGTAACTTTAAAAAACATTAAGTAGGAGCGGTACTTTGCAGACACTCTGACTTTTAAAGCTAATATGTAGGTATGTATTCACTTTGCCTCAATTTCTGTGTGGCAAAGTGTAGTTAGTTCATTGATGGTGGTGATGAGTAGCAATGGCAATGACGACGATTACCATGATGAGAATGTAGCGGAATTCGTCTACCACTTACGTGCTCCAATCCCAGCTTTTGATTATCAGTGTTGAAAGTCCATTTTTGCTGGTAATGGCCATCCGTATAATGATCACATTGATTTGGAAAAGTAACAGAAAAAATGAATCTTGACGTGGCATATTAGAGAATGCTTCAAGTGGAAGTGCGTGCTAGGAACGAGGATTCTCCCTCTTCCACCACAGGAGCCTCCTCATCCCTTCGCATTCGGATAATCCCCATCGAGTACGCCAGCGACGCTAGTAGTGGCATCATCGACGCCACTAATAATAATAGTAATAGTAATAATAATAATGACGATGATTACGAAGTCTATGAGGACGATGATCATCATCTTGAAGAGAAGATGAAAAACAGCAAAAGGAGGACAAAGAAGAAACCCACCAACTTGATGTTCATGGGGAGCAGTTTTGCAGGCGGTAATGATACCACCAGTGACACTCCAATTGCCACCAGTCCCTTCTCCACCGTCACGACTTCTACCACTGAGAGTTATTCACCCAAGCTGCATTCAACAACTTCCGTTTCAGGGTATATTCATAAGAAGGTAGAACTTTCATCCACGCCGTCTGTTAACAGCACAGTGGTTGCGCCATTCTTGGAAAGTTTTAGCCCAGTTTTCCGCCCCTCGCCTGTGGACCTTGATTTAACTAACGTTTCCTCGAACTTTCGGGTGAGCCATCAACAGCTCCAGCGACAACATCAGGTTATACCTCTTTTTATTGTTTCTGTGTACAAAACACGCATTATGCTGCTGCTGCAACAAAATTATGTTGTGAAAATGTCATATGAACCCCCGAGAAACTAAGTAGATTGTAGAGACGGAAAAATGTATAATAATCCAGTGTTCTGAAAGACTAAACACGAAAGCAGAACATGGCAGGAGAAAATGGTCTTGCTTTTGTGAGCTGGAAGTTTTATCTGATTTTACTATGAAAATGTATTGGTTGTGGTGACATTAGACTATGGGAAAGATGCTGGTTGCCAGCGAGAAATATTATTGGAACGCCAATACGGATCAATTGTGGGACATATTTATATTGTGTGTAGATACTTGAGTATAATATAATGTTGTGTGTGTTTTTTGGTTATACGCAAACTGTAATGAACTATGTAATGGAATGATAGGGGTTCGGTCGTAACATCGCTTCTGACGATGGCTTCCCAGGCTTGCTCTCGTCAACTGCTCACCAGAGCAAACTAAGCATCTCATCCTCTTCACAAGGACATCATTTCACTTCAGGAAAACGGAAATTTCGTCATCCGCAATTACTAGTAAATTTTGGTAATGAAATTGAATCAGCGTCACCCTTTCCAAAAGCCATTTTCGGTAGAGAGAGTAAACTGAACAGAAAGGATGTGGTAGTTTGTGTTGCCGTAGTGTAGTTGTAGCGTGTTATAGGAACTTTATTACTTTGAAGTAGTTGTATGTTGTGTCGTGAGCTGTAATACACTGACTTTTTTAGAGCAGCGGTTGAAAATAGTAGTGGTAGTAATAATAAAAATAATATAGCGTAGTCGTATTATTAGCACTCACCCAGGGTAAACAAAGTAGACATAAGACAGAAAATGTAGAAAAACATCACTTTCGAGAAGAGGAGCGCGACTCCGTTCTTCTTCTTATTCCTATTTATTTTTATCTCGTGGAAAAATAAGCGCGCGTGGCTGATAAAATAGTCACAGAATACGGGAATATAGAAACAAGGCTCCTCTGCGTTTCTTCAAAAGGTTCCCTCCGCGATATCGACGGATGAAAGAAAACAAAAAGCTGTACATAGTCACATCTCTTCTTTTTCTTCCGCACCACCTAAAAAGCAGACTCACGAACTAACCAATTTTGCGCTGATTCTTTCCCTTCTTTTCTTTCTAAAAAAATTCAATATAAGGATAAATTTTCACTTGAAAAAATGTAATGCAGGAGGACCCGTCCCTACATCAAAAAGCCAGGAAAGAGAGAAAGCACTTGTTTTCCCTTCTCCTCCGTCAGCCACAGCAGTATCCTCCTCGTCGAAAATTGCGAGCCCGAACAACGGATTGAGCGCGA
Organism: Troglopedetes dispersus; assembly: GCA_027744215.1. Classification (NCBI taxonomy): domain Eukaryota; kingdom Metazoa; phylum Arthropoda; class Collembola; order Entomobryomorpha; family Paronellidae; genus Troglopedetes; species Troglopedetes dispersus. The sequence goes on along the minus strand of JAHZNF010003260.1, from coordinate 2,488 downwards.
GTACAATCAGCTCTGCAACTTCTGCTGGTGGCAGAGAGTTTGCTGGCAAAAATCCTCTTCCTTTCTTCCTTCATAATGAAAGAAGCCCAGCTGCTTTCTTTCCACCACATTCTCACTTTCGTGATGCCACAAAACTTTTCAACTTTCATCGACAACGTCAATACCATCCTCATCATTACCCTTTGAGTTTAGTGCTGCAGCCACCAGAGCAACGACAACCTCCTGCTTTCCCTTTGCTTCCCGGGCCTTCCCACTCCCGATTTCCTCCATTTTCCCCGTCATCACCGTCATTCCTAAGTAATGGACCAAGTAATTCGCACAATCATCGGAGAATGAGTCCTGACTACAGCAGCGCTCCACCACCACCACCAGCCATTTCATCAACGTCGAAAAATGCCTCTCCGTCAATAGCTGGACATAAGAGCAACAAAAATGGTGGCATAATAAACCCCCGAAAGGATCTATTGGGTTTATATTCTTCCCCGTCTCCTGTAATTACGATCATTTCGACACCAAAGTCGGCTATTTTGGTGGATAGAGCGGTATCGTCAGCAACTTCAGGTTTATCACCAGTTTCCAATCAGGAAGAAAGTGACATGTTGATGTCGAAAACACAACTCCATTTACTGGAGGACGACAGGGTGGACGACGTCAATGAGGACTCACACTCAATGCATCGCAAACAATTTATCAAGTCCAGTAAAGGTGGTGATGGCACTGAAAGCGGCAGTGACAGTTGGCCACACTTCTCATCTCCGACGGGAGGAGGTATGTGCTCACATGCTTGTTATCAGCACACTTTTTAATGATATGACCATCTACGCATATAAAATGCATCAGTATAATGTGCTTTTGCATGTCGAATTCAAAAGCACTTCATCGACTTGCTACGAATATTACCTCTGAGCAAGGAGTTTTTAGATGGTGCAGAGCAGAAGCTCTGAGAGATTAAATTAAATTAGATGAGGTGGCTTTCATTTTCTTCGTCTTCGTGTATCTCAAATTTTATTGCGATGCAGACGTTGAAGCTAAAGACTTTACTTTTTGTAGCTGCTGAGAAATTACCCATGTGATCTTCATGTTTTAGTTTACCAAAATGCTGAGTTATATAGTTCACGTAAAGGCAAACTACATATGAGAGAGTAATGCAATAATGTAGCTGCTGAGAAATTACCCATGTGATCTTCATGTTTTAGTTTACCAAAATGCTGAGTTATATAGTTCACGTAAAGGCAAACTACATATGAGAGAGTAACGCAATAAAAAATTTACTCTATTTTCATCTGATTATTTTCGCTTTCATCCGTTTCTCCATGCTTTCAAGCTTTAAAATAGCGCAGTGACAGGAGATTCCTTTCACGAATGAGAAGCTCAATTGATTAGACGATCATGATAAATCTAACTATCTTTGAGAGAAAAAATGTCCTTAGTAGTAATATTTTTCATTTTCCTACTTCGCTCTCCAGTATCAATCTCAGGAGCTGCACATCTACTGCAAGGCAACATTATTCTGCCATCGACATCCTCATCTTCCTCAAACGTCAGCAAAGCGGCGGCATCATTATCACAAGAAAATGTAATAAAAATCGGGAAATTAGGGACGAGAAATTCACAGCGTACTTTGCTCCGTCGTGGAGGAAATAAAGTTGGCTGGAGAAGGAGAAGCACGACTACATCCGCAGAAGCAGCAGCAGCAGCAACGACAACCTCCGCTACTCCGCTGATGGAGACACTGGTAGGAATAATTTAATTTTCAGTCGGATAACAAGGAGAAAGCACAATATAATATTATATGTATACACACAAAGCAGTCTGCTGTATTCGTAAATTTTACCTATATCCGTACAAAGCCAACGCGCGCTCAAACTTTCCGTGTAATTTTCCTCAATTTACACAACCGTTTATTGAGCATTTGTGTCTCAACAACATCACATGATTATTGTGTTACCGGTGTTTTGGCAAAAAATCCATTTGCCTAAAAGGTTATTTTTGTCGATGGAGGCGCGATAGTAACCCGACACTATTTAAATAGCTGAAAACCTGACTCTAATTTTAACTAACCATTCCTTTCTTCTTCTTTAATCACTTTTTCCATGGGCAAATAGAAGCCCATGTGGTTTCCAATTTCATCAAAATATTATCGTTCACAATTACTTACCGGGAATCAGGTAGACCGATTGAGAGAAGCCGAGTTGATTGGTTGTTGTCGTTCTAGTTGAAATTTGGGTCAATACTTGTGATAAACTGAACACAGATGATGATGATGACGACGACGACGATGTCGATGGTGTACTGCCTTCTATCCTCAATAGAGAAGTGACCGAATTGCTGATGAAAAATTCAAGAAGAAATGCCATCAACTAGCCGAGAAAAGCAGGGAAAACAGTTATGGTGGCTTAGACCAGCTGTACATTTCCTGCTGAAAATTTCACAACGGAAAGCTGGTATCTCGTCGTCCTTTTCCCATATCGAGCTTGATGTCTACCCG
>JAHZNF010003259.1:0-13698 GCA_027744215.1 Troglopedetes dispersus | reverse complement strand
ATTTTTTTTGCCACAGACCACAAGAGTGCTTCTTACAACTTCTTCCATTTTTTTTTGCTGGTTGGCCTCTCTCGCACTAAACTATTCGTATCAATCATCCAGATCAAGTCATGTAGAAAACAGCTAGAGAGCTACCTTCGAAAAAATCACCGACAAAACCAGGCCGAGAAAAAACAAGTGATGATAGTAGGAATAATACCAGATAGGAAATTCCTTTCTGCTCATGATTAACTGGCGGTCAAAATACGATGTATCAAAGTATAGCTTTCTATCATTTTACCTTTTTCTTATAAGCGTTTTTTTTCTAGTAGAATGTTCAAACTAATATAATAAGCTGAATGGCAATATCAATTTTTTTACTCCTCGCAATGCTTGAAGAAACAAAAATGTACAAGTTAGCCACATCGAGAAGAAATTGCCTCAATCGTAAATGCAAGTCTGATTCCCAAACCTGTAACAGCACTGGTGAGTACAAATGACTTAAATGAAATCATACCATTTCATTAAGTCACAATATACGAAACTAAATTACTGGGTTTGGTAAATACCAGGGAACCAAATTTTCAATCGAAATCGTTAAAATTGTTCGGATAATAATCGTCATCATAATAATAATTGTAATAATAATACAGTTGGGGGTAAAATGCAATGTTATTCCCTGAAGGAATTGAGCCAAAGAGGAAAAAAAACTAAACCAATTGCAATCCTTCTTCTTCCTCAAATCCACTTCATTTTCCTCCCTGATGATAATTTTCTTTACGCAAAAAGTAGAAGCACATGAGTCAAGGTGCATGAATTGTGTGAAGAAGAGCCACTTTCGTATTTTTGTCCACATAATTCCTCAAAAAAAATCTTCAAGGCTTTTATGTATCTATTTGGTTGGGACGATGATGATGATGAAAACATGTGTTGGTTAGAGTCAAGTTCATTGGTACATTTTTTTCCTTCCTTGTTATTTCATAGCTTCCAGCAGCATGTGTTCTTGTAGGTTGGTAAGCCGAGAAGAAATAAAAAAAAGGAAAGGAGAAAAAAATATTAAATGCTGATGTAACTCCCATTAGTCAACTGTATTAATCCAAAGAGTGAAACGCAAACGCACAAGAAATACGTAATCCAAGCAGGAAAATGTGCTGCAGCAACTTTCTACGTTTTTTAGTTAATAAAAGAAGCCAAAAGGCAAAGTGTAAGAAGGTGAACATAGTAGCCGCCCCTGTAGACATAATGGCAGTGGGTAATAATAGGGCCAATACTTTTAGATTTTTTTTCCAGACTTAACTCGACTGAGTAAGAGAAGCTTTCAGAGGAGGCAAGTTTTTCATTTCAACCTGTGAGTGAGGAAGTTCAATGATGTGTTGCGGATCCTGATGATGCCGTCGTCGTCGAGGACGATGGTTCGATTGCTTACTTTATTCACTCGTTTGCCAGCACTTTCAATTGAACCTGAACCCTTTATCGTCCGTGACTTTGGAGCTGTGTGCGTGTGAGGCACAAGTGAAGCCGTATATTATAATGATGACGGTTATAAACAAAGCATCAGAAACACTTTTTCATCCTACATTTTTGGCTTCTTGATCTCCAAATTGAATAAACCTTAGTTGAGTTGTTTGCACTACTGCATTGTGCACAGGTTCACTTTCAAAATAATTCTCCAGCAACAAAACTTGTTCCTTTCGCATTCTCATCCTTCTAGCTCANTAAACCTTAGTTGAGTTGTTTGCACTACTGCATTGTGCACAGGTTCACTTTCAAAATAATTCTCCAGCAACAAAACTTGTTCCTTTCGCATTCTCATCCTTCTAGCTCACTGTTATAATTGTTTTTTGGACAAATGTTACCTGCAACAAGGATTTTGGGGAAAAAGAAAGTCATCTTGAAACAATAAGTTCAGGTGGAAAAAGGGTTAAGTACAAAGGAGTGTGTGTGGAGTGCAACAATAAAAACAACTTGATCTTTTATATATAATAAACTCTTCTTCGCTTGTTTTTTTGAACTTGCACTTGGCCTTGTGACCATCTGCCTCGTTTTCTTTCTGAGAAGGAATCCCTTTTGCTCTTTTTATGTATATATTTCACTTGCTTTTATTATTTCGCCCATTATTATTGGCCCATTTCTAGGTGTATTTTTTTGTTAAAATCCTTTTGGTCACTTATTTTATTTCTTGCTTGTGGGCTTGTCTTGCCTTATCGTCGTCGTCACCAACCGTGTTATGCTCTTGTAAAACAATGCGTATTATAACGCAATAATGATAAGTAATAGCAGAAAAGGATGCGGACGGGTTGAAGAATTTCAACAGTGGAAACAGGAGTAAGTGCAATCTATGTAATTTGCTGTCTCATTCCTCTCTTTTTTGGCTGCACAACTAGCATTTCAAATAAAATGATCCTCGTTTTTTGTAATATTTACTCGGAAGATTATAATAGCAATTCGTGCATTTTCATGTTCCGTGGATCCAGGCTAATCATCAAGATTACTGAAGAAAAAAAAAGTAAGACAAGTAGACAAGACACAGGAATTGACTGGAATCTGTTATACCGACCAACTGATAAACAAAATGAGTGTTTTTCACCCGACCATCACCACCATCATCTTGTCGTCATTTCAAGTTTATGTAAATTATAGGATTTTTGTTCAAATTCAAAATGCTATTAGATTTTTTTCCGGGCCCGTTTCTGCTTCTGGTACAATTGCAACTTACCGTGGTGCATGTGTCGTGAGCGGCTTCACTTCCTAGAACTGGTCACTCTGAGTCAGAATATTGGAAAGTCCGGTTTTTATTGGCAGTATTAGTATAATCCGAATGAAAAAAGGTAATAACAACTTTGAGTTTCTAAATTACATCCAGTGCGAAAGGCGTAAAGTCCGGTTTTTATTGGCAGTATTAGTATAATCCGAATGAAAAAAGGTAATAACAACTTTGAGTTTCTAAATTACATCCAGTGCGAAAGGAGTGTGGAATGCATCTCAATCCTGCGTATGAAATTGAAGTTTTGTTTCTTGATGCTCGACACGATGATCCTCTGGTTTTAAGCAAAGTTCGTACTGATAATCTGGGTCGGAATGTTACAGAAAATGAAAAAATAAATTTCCCTTAGTTATTATAATATATACGGCTTATAAACCATCTTTACCTCTTCAAACTTGACAACTATTCACTTCTGATAAATTTTAATAATTCCTTTATTGCAACCAAGCATGAAGATATCTACAGCAGAATATTATCAGTAAGATATTTCATTGAGCTAGTACAGATTCAGATCAGAAGCAATATTACGAACCACAACTTTTCTTACTACCACCATAATCACGACCACTATGGTCGCCACCCAAAAAACTCACAAACACAATTGTCTATGACAAGACGAAGTCTGAAACAGATTTCTTTGAAGAGTAATCAATATCAACAGTTAAAAACTGGTTGAATTTTTTTTCATTTGTAGTACACACTAACTTACATAAAGTCAAACGGCATTTGTAGCAGGTTGATGCACAAATTTCTGTGTACGTGCTCAAGCAGTCCTCGTGTAAACTTGTCCTGTAAATTTTTTTTTCGGTTTCAGCTCAAGAAAGATTTGGGGTGGGATGAATTATTGAACACCTTTTCCCCTATTTTTTATATTTTTAATGTATAGCATCTGGTTTGGTTCAGCAGGTGAGCAGACTCAGTTTTTAATAAAAAAAACTTGAACGCGTATTAGTAAACTATAAATGAACTGCTTGCAATTCAGACGGGTTGGAGTAATCTGTGGTGCTATTACATGGAAGCATAGGTCGACAACAAAAATATAATTGCCATTTTGTTATTGTTATTGCAAGTTGCAGTGCAATGCAACTGTGGCGGCCGTCAAGTTATCTTAAATTCTTTCGGGTGGGTAATTTAGAAAAAAAGGACGTTTCTCTTCGTCTTCTTCATTACTCCTTTGATTTTAATAGAAATTATGTTGAACCATTTACGGAAGATTACAAGCATTCGCGTTTTATTTCGTGCGTGCATCCTGTGCCACGGTGTGGTGCGATGATGACGAGCAAAAAATATTTTTTAAAAAAAAGGAACGCAAAGCAGTACTGGTGTCGTGAGAACTGAAATGAATAGAGAATTGTGATTGTCGATTATCGCGGGAAATGAAGTCGTATTGTTAAAGAATTCTTAATGCATCATAAACCTTTGTAAAAAAATAGGGACTAGGACGGTATTATGAGCCCGGTAACAATGAGCTGATCCAATATACTTCGACAATAAATTGAAAATTGATGCAGCAATCAAGCGAGGTTTTTAGCTCGTATTTTTTCGAAAGGGTGGTTGAATCAGTGATTTATTGAATGGTACATTCTCAAACAAGCAAATGAACGCCTCGTCGTAATCACGATAACCTTCTTTATTCGTATCGCCGTACTTCTTGAGACAGCGCTGATGAGATTATTACATCTACGTGTTCAGGGTAGAAACGTTACCATTATCCGTGCTCAACCTCTCCCAGTTGACGTGGTGCATTTCAGTTGAGAAAAAGTTAGCATGCAGTTTTTAAATGCTCACTTGGGTTGATTACAAGAGGAGCGCTTTGTGTGACTATTACTTCAAGGAATTTGGAATGTGGACCAGTTTAGAAATGTATTTTTCCCTTGATTTGATATCTCCACTATTAAAAATGAGTAGGGCTGCATATGTCGTTCAATGACTTTATTACAGCTGTGAAGGCATAATCAACATGGATCATGCACATACGCAGTAGTATCCATGTTGTGATTGTAGTAGTTTAATATGATTAGCAGACTTGATTGTACTGGTAATTTAAGAAAGCCTACTCCCCGCAACGTACGTCTTAAACAAAAATTGCCAAATGGGTCATTTATTCCTTCGCAGCATTGTAAACATAAAAAAAAAATTAATACGCCGGTTGATTTGATGGGTGTTCATTTCACTCCGTTTTCCACATCCGCAATACTCTTTTTCAATAAACTTGATTGTTCACATGAAGGACTAATAAATTCATCGTAAAGTGGTCATTACTTCTGCAAGATCACCCTATAATCCATATGTCATCATCACCATTCACTTCAATTCATATTCTCGGCAATGGTAGTAGCTATCCTTTGTGCTTTTTTTTCTTCTTACCTTATCCTTCAGAGTTCACTGGAAAGGAAACAAGTTCACATGTGATAAAGCAATTCACATTAATTTCATTTTGAATTGTCTTATGCCACACAAACATCTTTACGATGCACTTTACCTTTTTGAAAGTTATTAGTTGCGAGCAAATTTATTCTGTGAAATGGATCATTATTTTGATCATTGCAAAATGTATTACGATATAAGTCTTTGCATTGATAAACTGTGAGCAGATTAGTTAAAGTAATATGAACTAAATAAGAAAAGGGATTTAGTGATGGAAAACTTGAGAAAACATCTGAAATGCGAGCAGAAACGACTCTGAGTATTATAAACTTGTGCGTACACAGAATCCGGTTTACAAAAGTGCATCTTGTGAGAAATGAGAAGAGCTTCTGTCTGCCAATTGTCTTTTTGAAACCTGAGCCTTCACATCGATTGCATCCTACAATTTGTAATAAACGATGGAGATTTTTCTTCGCAATGTTTTGACACAAGGGCAGACGTAAACGAGAGGGAGCTTTTTCTACTACAAACGATCCGACTAATCCTTAATGGTGCTGATGACAATGACGAGGTAGCACTAATGCCAAACTGAAACTTTTGTAAAAGACAAGACGGCATTATACCAACAAACCGTAACTCACCGACTGACAATAAAACAGCGTTGTTAACGGTTATGACTGTGTGTTAGTGTATAAAAAAGCAAACTGTCATAATTCATTTTGAATTGTTCTGCGCTAATTGGTTTCAACTTTTTTCAAAGTGCTTGTTTTCGCTGAACGACTGATCGGAAGCGGTTTGCTACGAACCCTATTGCATGCAGGCTATGGATGAAGCGTGAGCTTTGATGAAAAGTTCTGGTACCACTTAATTTTCGATGGAAAAGGCACACATTAACAAGTTCTTTCAAACTGTTCATCTCATTATTGCACTTGCCTTGTAAGAATATTAAATCTGGGTAATAAAATTATCTCTCTGCAAAATTTTATGATTTGCTTTTACAGACGAGATGATTGATGTACAAGCGAAGCCTAATACTGTTGCAAAATATTTAAACAATTAAGGAATTGCTAGAATTCAGTGTAAAACGTAAAAAAGCTACTAACATTCACAATTATCAAATAAAGTGTGGTAATAATTTTATGTCTGACGATTAGCGGCAATATTGATTCTTGTTTGTGGTAAACCATTACACATGTAATAAATACTGATGAAATGTTAAACTTCAATTCACATTCCTGCTGAAGGTTTCCTGCGAAGTCCAAGCACCCGTTCATCAACACTATTAATTGAATTTTTTTTGTATTCATCTTGTAGAAGAAGGGCCGATTTTATTACCAAATTTTCATACATGTGTGATATGAATTCTGTTATCTTTGGTGAAAGGTTTTTTGCTCATTTTTATTTCAAATATACACCTCCAGAAAGGCATACATGTTTGGACCGTCCCCTTTTCAAAACGATTTTTAAATCATTTTGTTTTCTACTCATCGGAAAGGCAATAAAAAGATATGTGTATTTCTCCGATTGCGATACGATCATTATTCTGTAGTTTTACGATGTGTCAAACGGAATTAAAGCAGGAACCGCAACAGACTATTTTACAACTTGTAACTTATGATGTGATGTAGATAAGACTATTAGATGACTTGGCGGAACGCTTTAATAATAGTTTCACTCCGAAATGGCTGACTATGGTTGGGTTCCCCCGTTGAAAATTTATTTATGGCAAAGAAGATGGTGATTTGATGATGATGAGCAAGTGTAATAAAACGCACAAATGGGAAAATGAAAATTACTTTTGGTCATATTTGGCATGTTACGGATGGCTGACTTTGTTTTCCGTCACGTTTGCAGTCTGAGCAAATGCCACCTGACTCGATGATACTCAACTTATCGGTATTTTCTCTTTGATGAAAGGAGGTACTTCGAGAAAAGGGTCACATTATCCTCTTCAGTGTGGACATTTATGATGATTATTTTAAAACTTCATTGTTATTGCACCGCAAGTGCATACAGTGTGTGGGCGGGGGAAGAAACAATTTCAATGTTATTCTTGTTTTGACAGTCTTCTCTGGGAAGGTGGAAAAGGGTAAAATAAATAGAACGGTTCATTGAGTTCGCCCTCACATATAAAAATGCATACCTTTCGGAAAGTAAACACTTGAGTGGATTTTTTTTTCAAGGTACAGAAGCAATATTCTCAAAACACACATTTGATACCCAATCCCTGGCAGTGATTCATAATATCATTTCCTTGAATTTCATACAAATTTATTGTACTATCCTCCAGAGCCAAAGCATGCAGCACTCCAAGAGTCACTCCGTGAGACAAGGCAAGAGGGACAAAAAAATCTGTGGTTGAGAGTGAGTGACTAATGTTTATCAAGAGAATAATATTATTTGATCTCGTGATATGTGTGCGTGCACCACATCGTTGGGTGCGCAGATGGCTTTCGTTTTCATAACGAGATACTTTTATCTATCTCTCTACTTTTCTTGAAATTGAAATGAACATGGATTGGGCATTCACTTGCAAGTTGGTCGTCCAGCAGGTCAGGCGGCAATAAAAGATTGTGATCAAAATATGTGGTCTAACATTACCATTACTTATATCCCCTCTGATAAATTCAATAAAGCCACATTATGGTGATACGATGATAATCAGATACCTACTATACAACATTTTTAAATATTTGAGTTGCACTTGAAAGGAAAAAAGGGACAACTTAGAAAAACACACTGCTTTTTTTGGGTGAGTTGACTTTAAGTATGTGAGTGAGTCAGATGTTGGTTATTTGCTGTGATCGTTCTTGGGAATGAGGAATCATGCTCAATCAAACACATTTTGGATTTTTGTTATATGCTTTGCATAGGAAATCAGAGTAGCCTACGATTTGAGGAAAACTACACCGGTAAAGGCATAAATAAATAAATAAAAAGGCACAATGCTGCAAGGTTCGACATGACGTTTATGAAAATATTGATATAGACATAGAGAGATTTTATTTGTGGTTGGTCCTGTGTGAAACTCCGAGACTTTTTTGTCACTCAATATTTTCCATCCCACTCACATAAAATACCTAGGAAAGAATTCTCTTTGTCAATTTTACTTTCTCGTAAAAGCGTGTGAGCCAAGATATTGCTTTATCACCGCTGCTGCTGTTTGAAGGAATCCAAAAAATGCAATATTTCATTCGTAGACTTTGTATTTAAAAGAGCACAAGTTCAAAAAGGGATGCAGTAGCAGAGAGAGAGAGTGACTTTGGAGTTTTGATTCGACTGTTCCTTGATCGTCGAAGCACATCGCATCGCATGTTATATATTTCTCATATTAATCTTAGAATAACAATGTCATCTCTGGCGATTTGTGATTCAGATTTTTTCCGCCTGTGTGCCCCATATCAAAATATGTAATATTTTTTCTTGAAGTTAAACCTAAAGGATTGACCATCTGGATAGTGTCGCGTCGAATCAGCGTGAAGTCACCATCAAGAGGCTCATTCTCATCTTGGAATAGTTCAAACACAATAGAACCAAAATGTATGTACAATGGAGCCATATTACTATTGGGGAGAAGAACAGATATAAATCTGATCTGTTGCTCCCAAAAGAGATGATGAGGATGAAGCCCTGTAGGAATATGTATTACGAGAGCAGACCAATACGATTCCTGCTGTCGAGGTGTCCCTCTGTCCCATTAGTTTTCAAGGAAGACCTGGGATAAGTGAACTATAGTTACACGACGGCAAACGGAGAAAATCACACGGAAAAGCCAAGTGCACTGTCAGGGTCAACTTTACTCATTCATTCTTGTCATTCCTTCTATATCCTTCGTCAGTTTTACTCAAGTAAAATTCCCAATCCCAAAGTAACAATCCGAAGATCAGCAGACAAGGGACATCCACGCACACATACACACACGTTTTTTTGCTCATCGTTTTGCCTTTGGCTCATCATCGTCATGTTGTGCTGCATTCATGGTTCTTGCTCCACGAGAACTTTAACTTTTACCAGAGTGGTTTCGGCTTAAAGGATTTTCCCTGCTTAGCTACACTCCACTTATGTCTGGTATGCAGAGGCAGACAGAGAGGGATGACAAGGCCGGGGCACACACCACCAGCTACTGCTCGCCTTTAAGTATTTTGACTTTTTGGAATTATTCCAAAGCACAATGTCAAGATCAATTGGAGTCACTTTCTTGCAGAGTCAACCGGCTCACTATCAGCTCACGAGTTACTCTCGACTTGTAGAAAATTTGGAGGAAGAGACTTCTTGTTTATACACTACTAATACAATGTAAATTGCTGGTACAACACATCAGGGGCAAGGCTCATCAGCAAAGGAATTAAGGAGCTTAAGTTGGTAAACAGAGCAGAAGAAAGAAAGTGGCGGACCCACTACTACTACAACGTGCCCACATCTGAGATCGTATCAATATCTGAGAAGTGACATCAGAAAAATTTCAATCTAATCCCTTTCTCAACTTGTACCACTTTGCTTTCTATTTTCTTTGGTCTGATGTGCAGAGGATTTTAGATGAGATGCTTTCGCTTTTTATTTCAACAAAATTCTTGCATTTAATTCGAGTTTCTGAAGTTCCTTCCTGATTTTTTTATCAATTCAGGAGAAAAATCTTGAAATGAATTTGTATCTCAAAAAGAGTACACAAGACATTACTTTTTAATTAATGAAATTGCACTCGAAAGAGGAGTTTGTAAACTTGATAAAACTAAAGAAGGGGCAACACAACACGACCCACTTAATATTCAAAACAGCCACTCATCAGCTTCCTACACCCACATGCATTCTCCAGTCAATACTCTTCCTCAGTTTGTATGCAACCGGGGATGCCTTTGATCTTTCTAAAATGGGTTTTTAGCAAGATGCACTTTTTTACTCTAGGAAAATTAAAGCACTGTCAGTTGATCCTTATAAATGGGAAACAGGCCTATTTACACAAAAAACACAACACCGTTCTTTAAAGAATAATAAAGCCCCATTATCATCACCCTTACTAAGCCAGCACCCCTTTCTGTTAATAAACACTGTAAATTACGGCTATAAACGAATCCTTAACGTTAGTTCTTGAAGGTAGGTCTCATCAATAAAATTTTTAAATGAGCTCAAAGCACTTTCTCATTAACTTTTTTCTTGCTACAAAAAACATGGGAGGTTGTGCAAAGCAAGTTCACTTTAATAGGTGCATTTTTTTCCTTCGTGCTTATGGTACTTTAACGCAATGCTCTAGTCTTTTTAAGTTTACGGATGATTATTCGTGGCGAATGTTTCTGATATTTTGTTTTAAATTTTTATTTACATTGTACCTCTTATTATTTTTATTCCAAGAAAAAGGGGGAAAGGGTGGCCACCTACTCTTATTTTTTTATTATTATATTCTACTACGTTAGGTATACTTTTTCATGTAAATGACCCATTTTGAATTCTCAAGTTGTCTCATTTCATTTATCTGAATTGCAAAGGCTGCCACGACGTGAAAAAGTGTAACGTTATGAACAATTTAAAACAAAGAAATAATACATAAAAATGGGGAATGCTTACTGCCTTTGGGATTAACGGCCATAACATACATATAAAAAAGCCCATTATGACGCAGGCAAGCCAAAAAAAATCCTGTTCATTTTCAAATTCATTAAGAACGAGAGTATGTATTTGCCTATTACGAAATCCATCCATTTTATTTTTTTTCCAAAATGCAAGTGTGAATGAAGCAAGGGCGACAATTGTGATAAGGTAAATATGCTATTTCGACAGTGATGCTTATACCTAAGGTAATCACTGACTACCTGAAACAGATTTCCCTTTTTTATCGAAATTACGTTTGAAATGCGTCTACAAGTTTTTTTGCTTACTCGCTCAAAGACGAAGTCTCTGAACCAACCACTTGAAACAATTCAAATTCTAACCTACATGGATTTCAAACCTGCGCTGCGATCTGGGATTTCTTGATGAATCAGAAGAAAAAACGATCGGAGTAATAACATTAGAGTCGACTAAGCTGACGGACTGAGATTTCATCCACATCATCATTACATCTTTACCTTTTTCAACCTCTTTGTCTAATCTTCCATTTGCACAGCAATTTCGAGATGTTGAGGAAGAGGAAAGTAATAGAACGAGAGCAAATAAAAAGTGAATTTTGAGAAAAGCAGGAGAGTTTTTAAGTGAATTGAGTTGAAATTGGAATTCCAATCAAAATTTAAACAGAAGCAGGAAGGAAGATCAAACAACTATTTATCACTCAAATCGTGAGGGCTTTCTTGATGCTTCAGGTTATTTGCCTTCTTTTAGCAATTTGGAATATTGTGCGTGTTGCACCTTGTCAGTAATATAGTGCATATATGCAATAGGTACCTTAAAAAAGAAGGGGTGATGTTGAAGCGCTAGATTACGAACAAAACAGAATTTATTTCTAAATGCCGATGATTTGTTAGAGCCAAATTAAAACCAAACATGAAGCTTTCAGTTTACGGTGTCGGCATAAAATTTCTCATTTGTTTAGCTTTGAATTTTGGGCATCATTCCACTGTTGGTTTTGTTTAAATTTAATAACTACTCGGAAACTTCCGTGTTTACAGGTTATCACACATTGACTTATTAGTAACCATTGTACTAGACTCCCATTTTAAACATTGAAATTCAAGTGTGTCAGCAAGTTGACAACAGAAATGATCCGAAGAAGTAACAGGAAAGCAACAGAAAATATTGAAAATGCACTTGAGAAGAGAGAATATAAAGCGTCGGGTTCACGAGACTCGAAGGGAATAACCCTTTTAAGGCATTTATAAAAGCCTCGCTCGAGTACAAAAACTTGTCGAAGTTTCAAAATGCTCACTGCTCTTTTCCATTTTCAAATATCACATGATCAGACATGTCTGCCGCGGCCCTGGAATACAAAACCTTACCTGATGCTTTCAAACGTTTTTGAAGGAGACATTTCAGCTCGAATGATTTACGAACCTATTAATTATCCGCCTTTCATTTACATTAGCAATCAAACCAATTACTACCCTTTCACTTTTTTATTAATGGCTTATCCAGCAGTCAGCACAGCACAAAGAAAGCATTTCCCACTTGTTCGTTTCCTCCATTCGGAAACGAGCGCGAAAGATTGACCGAATAATATACTTCTGTACGGTACATATTGTGTCCTTATTTGGTAGTTTGGCAGACGCATAAGTCCGCATACGCATCACAAGGTCGTAATTATGAATAGAGCATCGGCACACCTGGAGTGAACGAATGCTGCTGGAATGGAGAGTCGTGCTGCTGAAAAGAAGACGGAACAAAAAATTAAGAAATTTACAAGAATGATTGAACATTATAATAAGAAGACTTGTTCATTTTGGCTTCGATGATCACTTTTCCAGACTCCGTTTCGCTTACAACATTTTGACATGCAAGCAACCAGACGCATTGTCGATAGATATGATATGACTAATGGAAAATCGTGCTCTCCTCGGGTGATATATTTCAACACACAATAAAGGTAGGGCTTATCAGACATTTCTCAGTTACGCTCTCAAATCACTCTGTCCATTTCCACTTTGCTCAGGTAAAATTTGTTTTTTCCATACTACGAAATTATTTCTTTATATAAAAATATAAATAATTTGTTATGGCTCGCATGATCGTTGCTCAATAGTCGATCGAAAAATTACGGCCGTGCCCCTGAATTCGTGGACAGTGTTAATTGCACTGGTTGAAGTTATGTAGGAATCACGTCAAAAGACATCAAAGAGAAATGTCAAACGAGACTAATTTCAAATTCACTTTCAATAAAACGTTCGTCATTAACAAAAAAAAGTTGCCGCCGTAAAATTGTAGTTTTTATTATTGTGTGACTGGCATCGTACAAGTAGCCTATGTTCCATTTGACTGTCAGCAATCAAGGATCTCACTGACCCAAAGTAGAACCATTAAAGTGCATGCCAGATTCAATCAAGCAAAAAACGGAATAGAACTTGCTACCGAAGGCAGACGATAGATTCAAGGCTCTTGATTTTTACGAGTCGGAATAAACGTGCTTTCCGCAACCAAGTAACTATCTATTATTATCACAATCAAAGGAGTGCTTCATGTCAGTGTAGTTTAGCCTGCACAGTGGGCTTGCAGCTTCTTTTAAAAAAGTCCTTCCTGGTTAATATGCAACACGTATTCTCTATTTCTTCATCAAACAAAAAATTAACACTGACAATGGATCAATTCAATGGCTCCAGTGATACACTTTCTGTCGAGACAGTGGAATAAAAAACTTTAGTAGGAAGTATTTTTTGTAAATAATAATAATAATGATTAACTCGTCATTTAACCTGGTAGCAGCATAAATGAAATCATGTGCTGTTTTATAAAATAACATGATTTGATTTGTAGGATAGCTTTCTAAAACCAAGTTATCCAGATTTTTTTCTTTTTGCCTTTGTAACAGTAACAGCAGCAATTTTTTAAAATGTATTCACGTGTTTGTAGTGTATCCGGCTGTGGTGAATAAGAATCCTCTTTCTTACACTAACAAGGGCTACATCAAGGATGAAATAATAAAATATACATTTTGTTCAATTTTTAGGTCA
>JAHZNF010003258.1:0-23647 GCA_027744215.1 Troglopedetes dispersus | reverse complement strand
AAAAAAAACAAGTTTGATGGGTTTTTTGTTTGTGCTCTAGTTTCCCTTTGCTTCATATTCTTCCCACCTACTTGTTATTCAGGGAACATTAGGATCCCTGGAAATGTGTATAAGTTGATGGGAGAAAATATTTAGACTGTTCTTCTCGGGTATTATAGAAAGTCTTTCGAGTTAAGTCACCAAATTTATGATTGTCGTTAATGTGAAGTGAGTGAAGGCAGTGGAGGAAAAAAGGAGTGAGTAAAAAATACATCTACATAGATGTGTGTACGTACACATGTAGGAATATAGATGCATAATATGTGTCCATAAATATATGTATAATCGGAAGACGAGAGATCATTTCGTGATAAAGTTTTGTTTGAAAGTTGAGTAACCGATACTGATGTGTGCATGGAGCGTTGTGTGTGTGGTCGGAGTTTGTGGCAGTGGTGGCACACTTTTGCGCCTCCTTTTCCTCATTGTGGGTTTGAGGAAGCGTGACAGGTCCCATTTAAAACGGGCTTTCTTCCTCCAGAAAAAAAAGATGGACATCAAACGTTCCTATTGGGAGTGCGGAGGACTGAGAGAAAACTCCGGCAGTCATTTGTGTGTGTGTGTGCTGGGATGTGTGGAGGTTGTGAAACATAAAGTCACTTTTTGCACACTGAATGACAAGGGAATAAAAAAAAGTATAAAGTTGAGTGAGTGTGTGTGTGCATGTGACTGATTCAACTGACTTGAGGTTGCCGAGGAAAGGGTTGACTTCTAAACTTTGGCACAATGAACACATTAGAAAATGTCTGCTTGTTTGTTGTATGGGCACCAGAAACTAGACATCCGACTTTTTGACAAGTCGTGTTGGAGAAAAGTAGATCATTTCCACAAGTTTCAGTAATGACGAAGTCACTCATCTAAAAAAATTGTCTGATGCGTCTTGTGCGTGGTGTCGCCAATCTTCACTTTTGCCCATTGTTATGCCACCATATTATTACTATTTTTAGTATCAGCACTCTTCCAAAGTTGATGGAGGCACGTCAAGAGAAAAAGAACATTATAACTTTGCACATCCATTGTCCATGCTAGAAGTGCACAGTTGTGAATGAACAACAATTTTTTTCTGAGGAAAGAAAATGAAGAGAAAAGTGCTGAGGAGAGGGATTACCTTCTTAAATATTTTTTGCAAGCTGAGCACCAGCATCATCATATGTTCCTATAATATGATTTTTTCTCAAGAATGCAACTTTCCAAAAAGGAAAAAAAAGCAAGGAAAAAAGCTTACTTGAATATTATATCACTACTACTTTATAATATGCTCTTTATTTCATTCAATTTTGAAGTGCACAAGAGAGACGAGTAAAATGGCATGAACAAGAAAGAAAGTTGACGGAGACAAGAGTCCTCTCCACTATGTACTTGCACTTCTAATGGAGATCCTTGTGAAAAAGCTGGAATGAGAAAAAGGAGTGAGAGGAATTAAATGGCATGAACAAGAAAGAAAGTTGACGGAGACAAGAGTCCTCTCCACTATGTACTTGCACTTCTAATGGAGATCCTTGTGAAAAAGCTGGAATGAGAGAAAGGAGTGAGAGGAATTTTTTCCTTGGTTGGAGCTCTGTACTCCCATTTCAACTCCATTTTTTTAAAACTGACGTGAACGTGAGTGAATGAAAGGAGTGCGCTTACATAAAACTGGGAAAAAGCATCTCTTTTTTCTGTTTTATGAAAATACTGTGATTGTTGTGCGGAGCAATAAGTAAATTCCTTAATATTAAAAGCAGTTTTTAAAGAAGACACTACTCTCTCTCTTGAACTTATTCAGAAAATTGCATGTTCTTCTTCCCTTTCGATGGGATGCATATGCCTGTATTTTTTTTCTACTTGCGTTGTTGTTGGTATGTCTTGCTCAAGATGACGACAAAAAGATGATGATCGTGCATAAGCCCGTCAAGCAAGAAAAAAGTCTCATCATTAAAGTACAAAATCAAGTAGAAAAAAAGTGTATGTATGCATTTTTATGTGGGAGGAAAGTGTAGGTAGTCTACATAGTAGGAGCTCCACTTTTTTTGTGTTGTTCAACCTCTCTAAACTTTCTCTCTTGAGAAGATTCCTTGTCCAAAATAACATGAAAATTCTTCTCCTCTCCCTTCCCTTTTCTTGCTGAAATTATTATTTTTTGTGGAGAAAAATAATAAGGGAAAAACGAACCACTTCTTCAAAGCCCACTGCTCCTTCGCTGTGTGTGTGCATTGCTCTCACAGAAGTTTGTAAATGAAGAGGGAAAAGGATCAAGTTGCGTAATATTCAGTGGAAAGAAGCACCCGCATCCAACAAACCCTTTTTTAAAGAAGGTAAAGCCTCATCGAAAAACAAAATAGAATCCTCCTTTTTTAATAAGATTCCGTAATGTTTTGAGAAAAATGCGGCGCAGCTTTGTTGTTCAGAGAAAAAATAGAGAAAGTAAATCGTAAAAGAGGGTTTTTGTCCGTCTGTCTGTCTGGAACCCTCAACTTTACATATTTCCCTTGTGCGATTAGTATCATCTTCATTTTGCCAATCGTTCACCTCTCACTCACTCACTCAGCATAATATTGTATTGCGTAGCACTTACGCATCAAGTCTCGGCTTTTCGTGCTAAATAAATAAACAAAAAAGGTCTGTGGTTTTTTTTGCCCAACTGCTGGAATCCTCAACAAGCCTGGTTCATTGAAAATGCTGGGTGTGCTTCAGAAGAATAAATTATCATGAGAAACATGTGCGAAACTGTTTCTTTGAAAAAAAAGCAAGTAGGCTAAGTAGCTAGATCCATTCACCTCTCAGCTAAAGTAATACGTTCCCTGAATCAATCTAAAAAGTTTGTATCGTAGAGGAATTGTACCCAAACCTTCTCATACCTATGTAGAGAGTGAGTGAGTGAGCCAAAAATTGAGTACATAATGTTTACGCGAGCTGCCTTTTGAACTTCACTTCGGTTATCTTTTCCTCTTTTCACTTTAAAACGGAGCGTATCATCATCCCGTCATTATTGACATGATCATAATCATCACACGACTACCAAACGATCATCATTTCATGCTCCTCATATCCCTTTCACAATCAATATTCCTAAGTGCTAGTGAAAAAAGAAAAAAAGGGGCTCTGGTTTGAGAGAGCTGAGATGAGAGAGGAGAAGAAGGAGGAAGAAGAGCCTTCTTATTTTCTTCGTCTTCTTTGAAAGTTCTGAAAAGGGCACAAAAGAAAATGGTGAAACCACCTTATTTCCTCGTTTACGTTGTTCCACGATTACGAGCTTGTTTCTTGGTGAAGATGATGATGAAAGGTCTCTTCTTCTCAAAACATTATTATGACTGCGGCAAAAAGCATTGTGTGTGTTGTGAGGTCTCAGTTGAGAGTAGGAGGGAATATTTCGTTTGATGTTTTCTTATCCAAGAATCCTTTAAATCGAACAGGAAGCAGAATGTGAACAAGTGAATCAAGTAATCACGAAACACACACACATACTCACATTTTTGTTGGAAAATATGTTTCACGTGGCCTTTCACATTTCTAGTGTGCTTCTTCCTTTTTATTATTTAATATCTAATGTTTTTTGTTCCACTTTGCAGCAACATTCTGCAGGAAAAAAGAGTTCTAGGGAGAGTGCTAGTGTGATTTCATGATTTTCGTCATGCGATAAGCAAAAACAAGCTTTTTTCATGAATAATGTCAAGGGTGTGTTATTATTTTGAGATTTTTTTTTCTTCTTGACGTGTGATGCTTATTGGTACACCACTCTCTATTTATTTTATACAGCACACGTGGATCATCACCATCTTTTTACAATAATGCCTAGCTTACGTGCATAGCCCTCCCTTCTTCATCCGAATGGAAAAAAATAAGCAATGAAATCTTTCCTGTCATGTTGTATGGTGTATATAGTAAAAAAAGTGCAGTTTGGCGGTATGAATGACAGGAGCACGAAAAGTAAAAGTTTACTTCCAGATTTTTTTTGCACCGCTTTTACTTTGGAGAAGATGAGTTTAAAGAAAATGTGTTGTGCCATGCATGCTTGTAGGGAAAAAAACTATTGAATTTTGTATTTGGCAGCGAATACAATCTTCTTTTTTTGGCAGCGAATGATAACCAAGGCAGCTGCCACTTTTCTTCGATCAGTTTCACTCACTCAGTCCTCGGCTGACTGTGTTCATTATTATTACACATTAGGAAAAAATAAGGATGGCGCACAAACGAGTTCAGAAGAAAGAAGGAGAAAGTCAATTTTGTGTGAGAGAAGAAGTAGAGGGGAAATGGTTGGGTATCTGTGATGATGATGAGCAGATTATGAGATATTTTGAACCACGCTTTTGCCATGTGCCTCAAGAAGAAGGGGAAACGTGGAGCTGAGGAAAACTGACGTTTAATTGACTTGCTTGTTGGAATAATGCACTTATGTCAATGGGGAAGCACGGCTACACTTTTTTTCTTTCACGGTGCTGGTGCAGCCTTGTACTGTCTCCCCTGTCGGCATTCATTCCGCACGAAGAATTGTTCTGAAAAAAAAGACAAGACAAAATATTAATAAAGAAAAAATGGGGGAGCACAAATGAAAGTTGTTTTCGGGGACGCATTACATGATCTACGTGAGAAGTGTGGGAAATGGACAGGAATACGGAAGAAAAAGATGATGATGATGATTTGATTCCTTCTCCACCATTCTATTAATAAATATACGGAAGAGAAAAAATAAGAATGATTACTCCACGAGAGTGAAGTGTCGTAACCTTAATGTATTCAAGACAGACATTTTTTTGGCGAGGGAGAGAAAATAAAATGTCGGAAGAAGAGACAGGAACCGAAGACGCAACAAAATATGTCATTTATTTACGACAGTGCAGCGCGGTAAATTAATGTGGACAAAAAAATCCTCCGGGACATGTCTGCTTCTAGGATACCGTATCACGTGTTTAAGGCAAGGCAAAGTGAACCAAGTTACAGAAAATCGTTTCCAAGAATAAAATAAATAATGTCTTCACAAACTATTTTGACCAAGCAGGCAACTCTGCAGAAAAGAAAACAAGAAAAAAACTTGATTGTTTGGAGAATTAAGGCAGACGGACACACAAGTGTGCGCACAGTCATGTAATTCGATTGAAGGTAAATAAGAAATTAAGAAAAGCAATGTTGGAGATGACATTGCTGAAGTTATTCCGAAATGAAAGGAGAAAATAGCATCGACGAGGGAGGAAAAAATGAAAGCTGGCAATCCAGTCGGAATTTTGAAAGGGAGAAAAACTCAATTTTGGAGGAAGGGAGGAAAGTAAAAGTGTAGTTAATTTTCTCTTGAGGCAAGAGAGTGGCAGCTGTGATGTGTGATGCACCGGCAGAAATGGAATTTCAGAGAATCTGCATCCAACCGAACTGCTCAATTACTTTTTTCATTATCAGTCGGATTCTGACTCAATTCTCGTGTCTCTCTCTCCTGCTCACTTTTTATTTGGGTCAGAGGAGTCACATGCAGCACCAGATGAGCCATAATTGTCAAAGTTAGTATGGTAAAGTAGTCACAATTAAGCGACTGGTTGTATTTTAAAAAATTAAGTTTAATGCGACATCGCTTGCGACGCGCGACGTCAGTTTTCAATGCATCTGTCACAAATTTTAAACATTGTCATTGTTCCAGACATCTCATCAACAATTAATTTTGTGTACCCTTTTCCCTGGAGATTAGCCGTCGCGCCGACGGGAAAAAACTCTTAAGAAAGCATAGGTATTCAAATGTGGTCCAAAAACTCTGAACTTTATCAAGGAAAAATATTTTGATAAGAAAATGATAATGAACAAAGTTGAAACTTGCAGGAGAACACGTTTCGGATTTTCTCTGTCAAACTTCTACCTTCTTCATAGTTAAGAGAAAGTTTCTTTTTTGCATGTTGGAAAATTCCTCCATTGTGTTCATGTGTTCACTTTCTCACCCGTGGTTAACGTAACATACATTTTTTACTCTTTTTTTTCAAGAGGTAATTCTTTCCTTGCTATTTTACCATCACAGAAGAGCCTGAAGTTTATTTTTTACAGCCTACTTGTTCTTCCTGAATGGATTCCAGCTGCTCTTGACCCTTTGCCAACTTATTTTTATGTTCCTTTTTTTCTTCTCGGAATTGGGAATCCTTACTCAGATCTCGGATATTATTGTTCTAAGATTTGGGATTCGAATCTTGTAACAACACTCAATTATAGATTTTTGAGCTGGAATATTCATGCTTGGAGAGCACATGTTAAAATTCCGATTTGAGAAAGAGTTTTTCCTCGAAAAAATAAAGTTGCAATTTATTTCCAAAGAGGAGTGGAAAGAAAAACTGAGAGTTTTTTCTCAGAGACCTCCAAACATCGAAATAATTAAGCTTGTAATTATATTTCAACTTTTTTTGTGCTCGTGCCTCCAAAAAAAAGTTGGAGCAGCCGTGTGCATATTAAATTCTCGTTCGCGACCCATTTTCAACAAGGCAAGTTTGCTTGTTGTCGATCACTTCCGTTTGGGAAAAAAAGGTCGGGGTACTTTCATTATGATAAAGTTTGAAGCGTTCATTTTTTTGCGAGAATATAAGTCAAATGGTGTAAGCTCCACTAAGCTCAATTCTTTTCGAGTTTGAGTAGCATGTGGAAGCCCTCCGGATATATATTTCTTCTTCAAAAATCGTTGTGACATTTGCAACAGCTGATTAAGCTGGATTTTAATTCGTACCCAACGTGCCTGCACGCTGGTGCACGGTTCAGTCACCCTTAGCGAATTAGTAGTGGTGTGGGGGGAGTACGACACAAGTCAGTCACTCTCGAGAATTTCTCTCGTAATTAATGAACAACTCAGGATGGCTCTTCCTCCACATAAGTAACTTCCATTTCATTCTAATAATTCTAAAATTGTATATCCTTAAATAATGCCTTTCGCAACTTTTCCTTTTTCCTCGAAACCAAAAATTCTTAGGAAAGGCAACGTGATCCAGGATGTTTCCTTTTGACAGTCAAATAAAATATACAAAATAGAACACACACACTTAATCTATCCTGGGAAAAGTACACGAGCAAAGCATAAGCAAATGATACACCCAAAAATTATTGGGAGCGTGATGACACTGCTGCCATGATTAAGCACGCCCACAGCGCATCTCGTTATCCTTGAGTGATTAAATTGACTCAAAAGAAGACGCAAATGTCATGCTGCTCCAAAGAAAAAGGAAATCAGCGAGATGTTGATCACTTCACGGAATACTATAGTGCAGTTGATTACGTTAAGAATGACAGTTGCAATAAATGGGGTTTTCATCAAGGGGAGGAGTTCAACTTACTTTCTCCTTGAGCTTTCTTCACAAAAAAGGAAGGTCTCATGTCGTTGGCAATGAGTGATAAGAGAAAGGTTGTGTAAATATACACGAGTCAGAAAAAAAATAAACCATCTTTAGATGCATGACTCCAAGAACTCAGCATGTAGACTGTAGTTAAAAAATGTTGAAGAAAGCATCACTCACTTTTTTTCATTTCCCTTTAAAAATGTGTCCTTTGCACCCGTCCCTGCTTACACACTCCTCCGTGGAGATGGTATCACTTGCTCGTGGAGACGTGAAGGCAAAGGGAAAATCAAGTTTAAAGAATTGCTACTACTGTGCACAAGGAAAGGTTCGTAGGATAAGGCGGAAGTCCTTCCTTCTTTGCCTTTGAATGTGAGCAGCCTGTGTTTGTGAGTGAGTGAGTGAGTGAGCACTTTCAATTCAACGGATTAAGTGATGAGGAGAATGACAATCATTAATCTTGTTGTCGCATCGTTTATATGTGTTGCAGCAAAACAACAAGATGAAATATATACACACATATAGCTTCATACTTGCTTCCAAGTTATACTACTGCCTCCATCCATTCTTTTTTTCCCTGGAAAAAAGGGAACGGAAAAGTTGAGGAGGCGAAGAAACGAAGAGAAAAGTTCACAATTTTCATTCCATTCCGATGAAAAAAATGGTCCACACGCTAAGGAGGAGGAGGAGGAGGCACGGGATGGGAAAGACATAATGTGAAATTCTAATCTATGCATGCTCCGGATGAAAAAAAAATTTTCTTAGTGGAGACATATTATTATTATTATTATTTGCAGAAAAATACCATATAATTCCTTGGTATGGTTTTAGCACACTCCATTGGAGTAATATTATAACAGAGAAATGTTGATGCATTGTAGATATCATCAAGAAAATGTGTCTTTTTTTGGTGAGAGTCCTCTCTTCTCCTCCATTCATTGCGTCTTTGTTCCTTCTTTCTTTTTCTCTCTGTTCCAGGGTTGGGCACAAAGACAATCTTTCTCTGTCATTCCTTTATTATTTCAATAAAAAACAGAGTGTGTGTATAAAAACGGTATAAAGCGTGTTTGTGTGTAAAAAAACCTTCATTGTTATATAATTTTTTTATATATACGGAGCACACTACTCTGTGCGTATTATAATATGGGCTATTAGGAAAAAGTATGAAATATGTAGTATTTCTATAGCTCCACCTTCTTCTTCCTTTTTTCTCATATTTTTAAAGGAAGGAAAACCTCTAACTGTTCGCGTTTTTTTTCTTAGTTTTTCTTGTCCTCAAAAATACCTAAAATGAAGAGTTCTTTTGTTCTCCTCTTAAAATACTCGTGTCCTTTTCTACGAGAGGACGAGCAAAAGTGTAACAAAGGAATGTGTCACGGAGAAAAATGTTGTAGGAGCAGGAGTATCCATAATGAATTGGAAAAGAAGTAATGGAGAAAAACGAGGAGACAAAGGAGATGATTGTTTCACTGGGAAAATATGAGTGATGATTGTTACTTTGTGCGAATGAGTATTTTTTTTCTATTGATTGTCCATTACTCGTAATTTGTGAGTTGGTAAGTGAACTGGTGGTGTAATAATAATAATAAATGTCTACTTGTCTTGTTCCAGGATTGGACTTTGAAAATCAGATACGTCCAACCGAGAGATGCCGGAAGTTACGAATGTCAGGTCTCCACTCATCCACCTTCGTCAATTTTCGTCACACTTCTCGTCGTCGGTAAGTAGGTGTTTTTTACGGTATATATGTGGACACAGTAGCAAAAATCTGTTTTTATGTTATCTGTGTCCATCCCCCATGCCTCCGTTTTTATCTCAACACATGTCCACTATTCCGTGTGAGCGCATCAGTCACAAGGAAGATCACAAAAAAATAGCAGGAGAAAGTGGTCGTGCTTGACAAGGTTCTTAAAGTCGTCGGCTCATTCATCATTTCACGATTTTTTTGTCTTGTGGTAGCATCTCCTGTGAAAAACCGCTAACGAATGGAGCATCATCAAAACCATCACCAGACCAACGTGCAATATCCATTTCTCTGAAAAAAGATATATAATAATAAAGAGCAAAGTGAGTGCAGCAGTGCATGCGAGGAAGGAACAAAAAAACGGAGGAAGGCTCGAGACTTTGTATCCGCTTGTCTCAACTCATTTCACACACACTCTGTTCCATTGTCATAAAAATAAGAAAGTGGTTGAAAATGAATGGGCCCTTGTATCTGAATACTGGTGAGGAGAGAGTGAGCAGCTCCATCACTGACATCTTGCCACATCCCATATAAAAGTGTACTGTAGTCGTCCCTGCCGCATCTAAAAATTCATAGATACCCATAACGCTCGAGAATATTACCAAAAATGTGGTCATAATAATAACCATATATTATGTCCCTTGTATTATACGTGTCCTTTTTTTCTTTCCCTATCTGTCTTTTTCACAGTATATTTTCTCTCTTGCCTTATTGCCTCTTCTCCTCCACAAAAAACTTTTTTATTACGTAACGAACACCCTTGTATAGCCGGAGCAAAAAAAATTGTTCCAATTACCCATGTTCCTCTCTTGGAAGAGGAAGTTCTTATGAAGAGAGCTGTGTGTGTGTGAAGACAGGCAAATTCCAATCATGAATCAAGAGACTATATTCCCTTCCATTTTTATCTCTCTTCATTCCCTCATAATAAATGTATTGGAGTCTTAGGCAGACTGGTGCGGGCAATAATAGTAATCGAGGCTATATCTTCTCATAAAAATCTTGGAGAGTATCAATCTGAAAGGATATAAGATAGGAGATATCAGAAGGAGACCACCCTTCCTTCAAGGGAAAATATAGAGTCATTCCATTTAATCTGCTTGATTGATCGATACCACTTTCATCCTGATTTTTTGACTTGCCTCCGTCTTGTTCCTCTCGACTTCTTTATTCAGCTCACTTTCCTTTCCTCCTTCTTCCCCGCACGCAGAGTGGAGACATGTCAGGGGAAAAACCTACTGATTATACCGAAAGAAGGTATTAAGGTAAAAAAAGAGAGACACAGAGAGCGAGAGAGAAAAGAGAAAAAAGACACACATGCACACACACACACACACACACACACACACACGCACATGTTCTCTTTGAAGAAGAAGAAGAAATATGTTTGTAGATTTAAGTTACATATTAAATACCAGCGGCGGAAAGGGAGGAACGAACTTGCGGAGTGATTGCTGGTGCGTTGCGAAACACGCGGGAGAGTAGGACAGGAATAAAGAAGGAGACCGACAGGCGAGGAATAAAAAAGGAGCTCCTTACCAGATACTTCTTTTTTTTGCATGGAAAGAGAATGTCTTACTTTTTCTCCGAAAAAAAAGATGGATGTGTAGAAAGATGTGGGTGAAAGACACTGGAGCCAATATACGTTTCTATTATTGTTATATGTGGCCAGCGGCAAGATATACTTCTCCACGGAAACAAAACACAGGAGAACAAAGGAAAATTGTCCACTGGAAGATTAACTCAATTCTTGTCTGTTTTTTTCTTCTTTTCGTGCCCTGCTTTTTTGTCTTGTTCAGAGCGACAGAGCGACGAGTATTTTTCTTGTCTTTCTCTGGTGGAATGGCAAAAAAAGAGGATGACAGAAAGAGGCATTATTATTAGCATAGATGCATGAGTATTATTTAGGTAGACTAAATTGTTCTGTTTTTTTTGCAGAGGCCCGGGCGGAGATCGTTGGCGGACCTGAGAAATTCTACAAAGCCGGAAGCTCAGTAGAACTCAGATGTGACCTGATTGACAGTACTGAGGAGCCCGAATATGTGTTTTGGTATCAGGCAAGTGATGTATATCTTTTGTAAAATGGAGATTCTTGTAAAGAAAGTACTTTTTGAAATATATGGTGCTGTTGCCATCCTCGTTGCCCTTGGATTGTGAACCGAATGCAAATCTATCTTTGGAATGCGAAAAAAAACCAGGCTGGATAAGACTATCATCATCATCATCATTGTAGGAAAAACGGGAATCTGTTTCTGTGTACCAAGTTATATTCTTTCCACTCACTGCTCCATAAAAAATAGTACGGTAGATGTTGTAGCAATAAGTCGGTGCACGCACAAGAAGCGAGAAGGAACGCCAAGCCATACATCTTTTTATTGCCCATTTCGTCTTATATTTATTCTCCTTTATTTCTTTATTCATTGCAGTTTTTTTTGGTAAGCGTCATCCCTCGCAAAACTATACATTATTACTTTGTAGCAAGAAAAGAAGAAGTCTGCCGAAGTTGTACTGCCCCCGAGTCATCGTAAATAAGGAAAGTGGAACATAATAATGGCAATAATGGTATCTGACTGGAAACTCCGGCGTGAAACGCACATTTCTATTCGCCAATTCGGTCAGTGAGTGCGCGGCACACAGGTTTTCCCATGCAAAAAAATAGAGAGATAGGAAAAAAGCGAGCGAAACAAGAAAATGATAATAATCGATGTTGAGCGTGTGTGGTCGGCCTTTTCACCAAGGATATCAGCTGCACACTGCTGCTGCAACTGGTGACCCATATTATCCCTTTTTTTACCCGTCTCAGCAAAGAAAAAGAAATAAGAAATAATTCGAGGTAGACCAGTGTCTAGACCTGAAGTGCAAGGATGATATCATCGTGTAATCAAATCTGGCAAGTCACTTTCCTCCTTGCAAAAAAATTTACAGGTTGTTGCAAGCAGCGCAGATAAAGTCAACTGTGGTAATAAATGTGCTTCCAGAAAATAGTTATTTATCTGCACTATTGTGGAGGTAATATGATATTCATAATTTATTTGGAGAAAATACCCGCGACTTCACATTTTCCCAGAATATAATTTACATTTTTTTCGCAGGAAAAGCATGAATGAATGAAGCCAAGAGAATTGGAAAATTTGTGAGAATAAATAAAAGAGAAAAAATTTGTATAATGGCTACAGAGCACACAACTGGAAAAAAGAAGGACAAGCTGAAGCATAAAAAAAGCAGAGGAAAAGCCAAAAACGATGAGACAAAAAAAAGATAAACTTTTATCATTGAGATAAAGAAGCGAGAGGAGTTTGTTTCTGGGATGAAATTATCGCTTACTTTGTGCTTCACTTGATTACAGATGCAAAAGGGGAAAAACGGGAGACAAAAAAGGAGCACACAATAAAGCTTGTCTTTTGTGTGTGTGCTCCTTTATTTTTGGTGGTGGTGACTTTTCTCCTTCGAAAGTGAGCCCGTTTCCAGTTTATCTATATTTTTTGCCAATAAATTAGCTTGAGACAATACTTGAAATTTATTGCGACGGCTTCTGGCCTCCGCCGGGCATCCCTCCCTTCTCTGTACACACTCAGTTTCCGCCGGCATTTTTTTTTCTCCGGGGATATTACTGCGCCTTTTTGCATAAGATTAGTAAAAAAGGAGAAGTATCATCCAAAAAACACGCAATAAACTCGGGGAAAGAAATATCCCTCGAAAAAATAATAAAAAGAGATTGGTGGACCAGGCGAAAAAAAAGGAAGAGGGGAAATGAAGAAACAAAAAGTAGTGGAAAGAGCAGAAAAGCTAGTTAATAAAGATATATGGGCTTTAATAGTTTTTCGCTCCCTTTTCCCTTCTTTCAACACGATTGCTACTCTTCCTCTTTTTGCAAAAGATATGAGAGAATTTTGCAGAAAATGGCGAAAAAGGCAAAAGACAAAAAAGGGGAAAACAGGGTATGAGGATTCTGATAAGTGCACGATTTCGGGAACAAGGCTAATCAGCAGAAGGAAAGGGGCTAAATAATTTTCGCTTGGAGAAGCAAAGGTTCATTCACAGACAACCATATAAACCTTTATATGATCTGCTGGAAGATTTTGATTTTTGTCATAATTATTGAAGTCGAAATGTGGAGTACTTAATTTGTGAAACGGCATGAATTCGCGAAAGGAAGTTGTTTAAAAAAAACATCCCATATTTTGTCAGGTTCACATTGCAAGAAATAAGCAGCAATTAAAAGGAAAAAAGTAGAAAATGAGTGAAGCATGAAAGAACAAAAAAATAATAGAGCAATGCATCATGCCTTGAGTTGGTCACCCGAAGAAAAGGGAAAGGAAAAACTTTATTATTCCTTTCGCGATCCACTTGACCAGGAAGAAAAATAGGAGTGTGTGTGTGGATGTGATGAGCACAATTACTTTTAGTGGATACCCTGGTTTTGGTGGGTCAGAAAGTTGAAGGAAGCACCCTTGCCCATGTGACATGATAACCATGAGAAATAAAAAATGGCTTATTTTTCCTATATGACTTGCATTAAAATCTATGTACCCATTATTACTCCGCGTTCCATGTGTTCCACTTTACGCAATAATTTTAGTTTTAGTTTTTATGTCGACCCACTCCGGAACAAGGAACAAGGACGCGAAAAAAAGGGAAATGTGAGATAATGTGTGTGGAAAAGTGTGTGAAGAGCACTCTCTGGCTTCTTGTAAGGAAACAATAGTGCATTGCACACACACTCAATGATAATGATAAGAGTTTGAGTGCCTAAGAAATGGGAAGATAATAACTGTTGACCTGGGACTGTTTTTTCAGTAATCTCATCTGACTTGTCTTGCATCTTGGGCACAAGAAGGAAGTGGGAAAAATACAGAGAAAATGTGATCTTATCTTAACTTCTCTTTTCACTATCCCTAAATATATTTTTTTGGTTTTTTCTTCTTGAAGAGAAAAAAAGAAAGTGTTTCATTCCAAGGGTGACATAAGGAAAAAAGGGTGGCACACTTGCCTCCCTTATTATGGCATCACAACAGATAATTTGTGAATGGAAATAAAAGGTTGGTCTTCCTATATTTATGTATTATTGTTTTTTTCTTTCCACTAATAATAGGGTCTCCGAATGATAAACTACGACCCAAGTCGCCACATTAATGTTACCCACTCCAAGGCATCCAGTATGCTGGTCATTCACAATGTGCAGAAGACGGACTCGGGAAATTACAGGTTGGTTCTTTTTTCGCAAGGAATATAAAGTGATATCTGATTTTTTGTGCACACTTTCTTTTACTTTCTACTCATGATTTTTTTTTGTTACAGTTGCGTTCCCAGCAATTCACATCCTGCTTGGATCTTCGTCCACATTATCAATGGTAAGCAAATAGTAACACGTTATCCATAAAAAATAGAGTAATATAAGAAGCGGGAACAGAGTCGTTTTCCTTTGCTTCTTTTTTTATTTACTCAGATAAATAATAACATAATATGTAGCTCAAATGGAAGAAAAGTCCTTCTTGGAGAATTATAATGTGTACGCGATTGGGGGTCACCTTCAACAAAAAAAGTTTATTGTGAAAAGACGATCTCCTCCACTATGTACATAAAATAGATGCATGCACACGTTTCTTGCTCGTATCAGCCAAGAAGAAGATAACGTGGGGGAAAAAAGTGGAGCGCATCATGCAGTGCAGAGCTGAAGGAGTTCACGTGCACTTCCCTGTCCGACTCTGCTCCGTTTATTATCACACGCTAAAGGCCATCCCAGAAAAAAAGAAAAGCGAGTAGTGGTGCAAAAAGAGTCTCTGGTGAAATAAAAATGTATTTTTTTTTCAAGATAACCTTCAAGAAAAAAAAAGAAACGAGAGGAGAGAAAGGTCCCAGTTGATGATCATGAGCAAAGAGGATGATGCAAATGTATGTAATAATAAATGAGGCTACAAGCGCAACACAAAAATATCGTCTGAAAAATACTACTACAAAGTTGTACGAGATCGTCTAGACATTCATGTCCAGAAGAGAAAAAGAGAGATCCGGGGAGTTGGTTGCATGCAGACTTTTGTAGACAAGCGTGCAGAAAATAGTGTGGTGGAACATTTTTCTGCACCATCAAAAATAAGGATGGTTTTTTTTCCTGTAAAAATAGCAATAAAAATAGTAAAGTGCAGGACGGACAAGATAGTTTCATGTTATAATGCTGCCCTTGCTCCAAAGTGGAGCATTACATTATCTGTGGTCGTGGTCAAGTTCTGAAGAGGAGAAGGATCCACCATCCACTCACTTCATTTTATTATTTCTTTTTGGTTCATTGGTTTAAAAAAAAGTGGTTTGCAAAAACTCTCTCTCCACCACATTCATCTCTGCTCTGGACTCTCCTGCATCTATGGTGCAAAATGGCAACAAGATGACGTGAGTGCGGCGGTGGTCGGGTTTAATGCATTTAGTTGAATTTTATACAAAACATGAAAAAAAATATACACACACATGCAAGGTTTTCTCCCCACGGACGAGTATGTATCTACCTACCTCCTTCTCTATCATCTTGGATGTGTGTGAGACAATGCGGCGAAATTCAATTGAATTCGACCGAGACCCGCTTTTTCAAATCAACATGAAAGCTTTCCGGGAAAAGCCGTTTTGAGTTTCGTCGGTATTTATTTTGCACACACGGCATTCTCTCTTGCCTTTCACTTCTGTGAGGAGCGAGCCTTGTCCATGGAAGTGGCATTAGAGTGAAAAGTGAATGTACATTTAATCAAGATGGATTATATATTTTCCTTTGAGACCAGAAGAAAAAGTTAATAAGAAAACGGGAGAAAAAAAGAGAAATGGAGCGCTGTGTGTGCAAATGTGTATATGTAGTTTTTGCCTGACCTCGTGAGCACTCTTGCTTGTGTCTTGCTTCTGTTGATTTAAATGTGCTTTTTTATTACGTCTTTTTTTTCTTGTTGCACACACACAAAGATCCAATTTCTTATATTCCCGTTTTATTTTATCCACCGACCAGATGGAGAAAGTGCATGGATGCGAGGAAAAAAGCCACACACACACAGGCATGAAATGCTCGTATAATATCGTACAATAAAAAATATGATACACATCTGGATGGACTTTCACTCAATCAGGGTTACTCCTCTATGAAATGTCTGAGAATCTTTCTGGTGGTGGGACGAGTGGTTTTTTCTCTTGGTCGGATGCTTGTGACCATATATATGTAACAAAAAAATATGGATGCAGGGTGGGTGTCTCTGAAAAAAAAACTCCAGTCGCCCTTTTTATTTTAACCGAATGCAAAAGTCATAAACTTTTTTTAACGAGTTGTCCTACTTTGAATTCCTCAACATTGCTCCATCATCAGAGGAAAAAAGTATGTGTGTGGTTGGTGGTCTCTTTTTACTTGTTTAACATGAAGAAATAATGTTGCACGTAAATGTGAGCGGATGGATGGGCTGGAGCGAAGATAAAATGGGCATGTTTTTTGTACATTTCTGGATGAATGGCCCTTTATTTCAAATACATACAAGTAAAAGTAGTAACATATTTTTACAATGTTTCACTCAACTCGAGGCCATCCTGAGAAAAAAGTCAATACTCAAATGTCAATAGTAGATTTTTAGCACAAAATGGAGGAGGTCGACCAGCAATAACACAACCGATGTAAGAGAAGAATAAAATAAAAAGGTGAACAACAAAGAGTGATGGAAAAATGTTGATCGTTTCCCTACTAAAATATGTATATGTCCCACAAGTGTATCATGAATACTGAATGAAGCTGTGAAAAGAGAAGAAAACTGTGCTGGATTGTTGTAAGAATATGTTTTTTGTACACAAAGTGACACGAGGACAAAACCCTTCGGGCTTCTCTTTTGTCACAACTACAAAAGTCCCAATCCCAATCAATTTCTCTCTCTCCTTCGAAAAAAAAAGTTAAGTTGCTCAACACAAAACGAGTTGAGTAATTTTTAAAACTTGTCGCGACTTTTAAATATGGACTTTTTATTGGAACTTTTGAACATTTAAAGAGAAAAGTATTTAGGGGAGAACTACTGGGAGGAGAATATTTTTTAAGGAGGGAAAATTCAATAAAAAATATGTTCCCTGTCCCTGGGTTCAACCATACTTTTCCATTTGGATTTTTGTGGAAATGTTATGGAGGCACTAGATAGTTTGGATGGTAATGAAGTCGATGCCAAAAAAATGTTGAAGTAATGCTGATGGATATTTTTTTTGTGTTCCTAAATGTTTACCTTCAACTTGTCAATAAAGTGGGTAACTTTTTTTCTAAGTTGGAAGAACGGAAAAATAGATAAAGTTTTTTTTCTGATGGGAGTAGTGAAGGCAAAACTGCAATTTGGAGCTTTTTTATATATGAAACAAGGTTGTTGTTTTTTGTGGAGGTTGTTGATTCGCCTTTTCCTTCCGACAATTTTTTGGTACATAAATGTACGTATCATTTCAATTCAGGGAAAGTAAACTTTTATTACCGGGGAAATAAAATTGTAAATATTTTAGTTTGTGGGCATAACAGAAACAAAAAATGTTTTGATCTTCTTCGTCGGAGCTGAAATGAAGGTTCCTTGAGTGGCTTATCTTGCAAACTGAAGCATGACCTCAAAAAAACCATTTGATCGATTTACTGACTGTGTCCACCAGCAAGGAGTATTCGGTACGTTTTTGATGAGAAAATGAAGATGTTGCTCGAGTCTGTAATAATAAATTTGAAATGACGTGAAACCATCCCACGTCTGATTTCTTTCTTGGAAGATGCTTACTTTGAAAACGGTGAAATTTAAATTATTACATGAGAAAGTATACACATGGTGCGGGTTTGAATTTTTAATTTAGCAAGCCACAAAGTCAGTGTATGTTTAGCTAATCACGGAAGAACAATTATTATGGGAGCAGGGGTTTCACATCCCACATTTTTTTAGTTTTCACCTTGAATGAAAACGCAAATACTGTCTGGTTGGAAAATGAATGCACGTAATAAAGTTAGTCTTGTGAAAAAGTTGTGAGAGGCTGCGCATATATGTCAAGGTTTCGTTTTGAGTTGAACTTCCAACAAAAATAGATGCCACTCTATCATAAGTAGTCCCGGGTTTTTGATTGAAGGATACCTACACAAAGTGGAGCAATAACAACTTTTTAGAAACAGTATTCAGAAAAGAACAGAAATAAAGTAACCCAGTTTTTGTTTAATCCTTTCAAACGGCTGGAGTCAATCAGCACAGAATTATTTGTTCCAGGAAGAGCTTAGCTGTTTGACTTTCACTGTAATAATAATAAATTATACAACTTGTACCATTTACCAGTCCGTTTCACTGGTTTTCCTGAAAAAAAAGGCAACATGTCACCCGAACCTTTTCAGGTGGAATTTACTAGTTGTCAACAAACATGCTCCGTAATAAGGTGAAATGAAAGAGCTACGGTACACACACAGCAACCACATGGGAGATTAGTGTGCATTTTGAGGCAACTTTTGGAGTTCCAAACTATATAAGTAAGGCATTAGTTGACTTTACTTGTAGCACAGGAGGGTTTTGTGAAAATTCGAAATGGATTCTAGGAATAATAATATGTATATTTTGTTGCAAGTCAAAAGTCGTGCTAATGAATGAACTAAGCTTTTATTTTCTATTTTGCTAGAACTGAGTTGAGAACAGTTTAGCGAAATATAAGCTAGGAAGATGTATATTGATTACCCAAATCTGGAACAAGAAGCTTGCTATGAAAATTGAGTAATAATAGTGTTATTATTAAAATAGGTAATTTAATTTGCTTTGATGGTCTCACATTACACAACTCACGTGCTCACCTACCAAGAAACACGAAAGTGATCCCGTTGTTTTTCCGTAGGTGCAGTTTCTTTTAGGATTGAATCAAGCGAGAGAAAATAGAGGAGCATTAATATTAATAATATTTTTGGCGAGATGAGAATAGGCGGGGATACATACATCCTCATTCATTCCTTTAATAAATAAGTTTTATTGCACAACCCATTCCCTTTTTTTTTCTCCATACACATATCCGGTGGCCCAAACTGACTCGGGGTTGTAGTATATATGCATTGGTAAGTGGAGCAAATCATTTTATTATCGCTTCACAACAACAACAACAATGTGCGCTCATTACAGCTGCAATGATGTGGTAACTATAATGGTGGGTCCGGGTCCATGTTTGCTTTTTGTCTATTTTTGACAATGTGATCATCTCCATATTTGAGGAAAAATCAGCCCAAAATATTAATACATGCAAAGTTGATCCCGTAAAAAAAATGTAAATTAGGCAGGAAAACTGTTTTCCCTGTGCAGCTCCTCTGTAAACAAAATATAGGTTTTGGGGGAAGCTTGCTTAACGGAAAATAATCCAAGGCCGAAGCGGAGAGCGCAAGGAAAGTGAAACAGGAAGTGAAAATGGTGCGTTCCTCCCATAAAACGTTGTCCCTTATAATCTAACCGTGTTTGTGTGTGTGTGCACAAGTTGTTGTCTTAAATTACGCTTTGTTGGGAGGCTTATCGCAACATGCCAGCACCCACGAAAACCAAGCAGTCATCCAGTCATAGTCATCATCCTGAAATGTAGGGGGAATTGCCAACAAAAATAAAAGCACGACAGTGGTGATGATGATCATCATCATCCCAAGCATCAACAAACAAGAACGACCATATATATATATGCATTGCAAAAAAATATTGCATCAAACTGCTCCCAACTACAATCCATTCGCTCTTTTTATTTGGCGAACAAAAAAAGCAAGGAAGGAATATGAAAAAGGGTTGAGTTGGAAATGGAGCAGCAGCGTGCTGACGGGGAACCCCTTCTACATTCTGCAACCCTTTATATAATAATAATGTGTGCGTATATTTATATTCTTGTGGAGAGAGGGCAAAAGAAGGAAGAGCAGAATAATAAGAACATTCATGCACATTTACTTTCTGCTCCATTTAATTCCATACATTTGGCATGGTCACACACACAAAGCAGGAGGAAAAAATTTTCTCGCGGAGCACACAATACAACAAATAAGTTGAAAGAAGGAGAAAAATGCGAGAAGAGGGGAAAGTACCCACACACCTCCTCTTTTCAGAGGCTATCCAATATAAAACCAATATAATCAAAAGTAATATGGAGTAAGTATTCAATCTACAAAAGAGGAAAACAACACGCAAGAAGAAGGCAAAGGGCTTTTTTTAGGCCGACGACCAAGATCATTGACGATGATGGTTGTGATGCAATTGACTACGTTTCACTCTCTTTTCTTTTTTTTTGCTTTTTCCTCCCATTATTTTGTTCTCTGTACATTGCACCTTTTCTTATGCCAGGAATTCATAGTCGAAGTACAACAACCACAAAAAATATAGAGAAGAGAATGAATATCTGTACAAGGAAAAATGTAGTGGAAGTCGTGTGTGCGCAAAAAAAATCGACAAAAGCCATTTCTCCATCTCGGAAGAAAAATAGAAAGCTATTTTGTAACACCTTCTTCACTTCTCTTTCCCAGAAAGTCTTTTTTTTTCTCTTCTTCGCTTTCCTCCATACAATTGGTTTCAGTTGGATGAGCGAAATTGCAAATGTCTCCGCCAATTCCATTTTCCTCCAATTTTAACAATCCCCCTTTTTATTCATTCATTGGGGGAGAGCGAGAAAAAAACATGTATAAAAAAACCGGGTCGTTGTAGTCCTTTCTTTCCACTTACCTTTGAGATGTGGATGAATGTGTCTGCGTGTTTGTATGGATGTACGTGTCATGACATTTGCAGGACAAGAGCTCCTTGCCAAATTGTCCCGAAATCAAAATGAGACAGGGAATGGATGTCTCCCATATATACAGAGAGAGAAAACCAACAACTTTCTGCGCCAGAAAAAAAATGGATTGCGTCTTCGCGAAATCTATAAATGGCAATCCAGGAAAAAAATATGGAACAGATATATAGAGTATATGTGCGCCTTTTTTATACGTGGAATTAAGAACCAAAAAAAAATTGCGATGAAAAAGAGGAAGAAGGAGCAATTGAGAAATGGTGATTTGAACTGGCATCTCCTTTTATAATAATAATGCAATGCATGTATGTGCACAAGTTAATACTTGGAAGCAGGAGGGATATGTATTTTATTATGTGATTTTATGAATCATGCTTTTTTCTACCTTTTTGTATTCACAATCCATGTAGGTAACCTCCCATGCATCATCATGGCTGAACTCTCGGGTTCCTTTCTGCTCCTTCTTTTTTTTTCTAAGAGCCAAAAATAAAAAATGGCCTTTCTTCCTTCTTCTTCAATGGAAGGGAAGTGGAAGGAAACAAAAAAGAAGACTGGAGTATAGTTGACGACGAGACCTGGACACAAAAAAAGAGGAATTAAGTACCCGAAAAGTATATATCATGCATGTGTGTGATGATGATATGAGCCCCGGTCAAACTTTTTTCTGTTCAAACAACTGACAACTTTTTGCTCTTGTATTCTTCTCACACGTGAAATAACCTTATTCAAAACAATAATGATGCATGGCCGTATAACGAATTGCGGGTATGGATGCGCACGAAGTGGTCGTTTTGTTAAAAAAAATGCTTTTGCAAAATAATGTCGGAAGAAACAAAAAAAATTTTGGCTATTCATGTAATGCGACATTCCAATTTGCCTTTATAGTACCTACCTACTACTTTCCCTTCTGAGCTAGCCAATAAAGATATCGGTTTGTAGGAGGTAGAAGAAGAGTCTACACAGAAGAGGCTTATCACGGAAAATTTTTAAAAAATAAAGGCGCGGAATTTGGGTGGTTTTTGAGCCTCTTTTTATACCGGTTATTATTACCAGTCTCATCGTATTTCTCTCAATTCCTTGTACAAAGCTTTTTCCTCGAGCATTTGAGGCGTGGATATGTGAGCTGGGCTTTTTTTTGGACTACATGATGAATGCGTGTAGTTTCATTATGTATGATGCAACATCTTGTTTTCCAGTTGCGAGTATGGAGCTCAGCTCTGCACTTTCTCTCTTTTCTTTCTTGCTAAACAATTTTGGTGGTGAGGCACATATGCACTTTCACGTGTCACCAAAAATAAGCAAGAGGCTTCTTTTTCGGAGGAGACAGAAGAGCTTCTCTTGAAATATTTTATTTCAATTTTATTTTTTTTCGTGTAAAGTTAACGAAAGAGAGAAGTTGTGGAACATTATTTTTGGGTTGATAGACTTAAAGTGGAACCTGGTGAAAAATTTGTTCCTGTCTTTTTTCCCTTCATTTCCGCCGGCTTCAGTTGTACTTTCTGGTTCATTTGAATTTAGAAAATAAACTGGCGACAAGGTGGATGTATGTATAGAGCCTTTTTTTAAACAAAAAAATCGAGAGGATATATATAATGTCACACATTTTTTTAAACAGAAGTGGGACACGAAACACGAAAAAAAATGTTGGTGAACAATGAAAACGACAGTTTGGATTGGGAGGTTCAATGAAGAATGGTGAAATTCATGGGGAGTCATCCAACCAAGCAAACTACAAAATAATGATACAATTTCTTGTACAAAAAAGTAACTCGAGAGATATTATATTTCATGAGGCTCGCACCTTATAAAAATATAATGTAAAAGCTATCTATATATATGCAAGAGAAATCTTTTTGAAAACATGAAACGGATGGACAGACAGCAAAAGAATAAATAGTGGAGAGAAGTGGGAGAAAAAGTATTAAAAAAAGGACTGGATGTCCTCCCAACGGAATCCACTTCCTTTCACTCCATTTCCCCTTTTACATTACTTTCACTTTTTTCTTCAGAAAATTCTGGATACACTCTTATACATGCCAGCAGCTATTTCTCTAGACTCACTGTACTTTTTTCAAGATATGAATTTTATTTTTGAGAGAGAGAGAGAAAGAAATGACATTGCTCATTTTTCTGCGTAGTTTGTGCCAGCAAATTTAATGCGTATATAAAAAGCTCAATATGTAAAATATTACTTTTCCTCCAGAGACCATGTGACAATGGTACAGGAAAAGGAGTCCAAAGGGCGCTGACATTTACTTCAACTTGAATTCTTCATTAGTTTCCGTTCTCTGTTGTATTTCCCGCTTAAGCTTTTTTTTAGTTACACGGAAAAATTTGTGAAAGAAATTGACTTACCTTATAATACGAACTTTGAACTCAGGAAGTAGCTCAACATTTTTTTTGTTAAATATTTGAAGGAGATGACGAGCTTGGTCTCCAGAGCCCATTTTAAAGACATTGTCATTTGAAGGGAAAAAATGTAGAAAGAATCAAGGAAAATGAGAGTGGAGCAAGTCATCAAGCTCATCATCAGATTAAAATAATAATAATAATAATGATTAAGTATGGAACAGGAAGAAAGGGAAAGAAAGAATTTATTTCGTTCTAGTTTCCACACGAAAACAAACAACTCTCATTAAAAATGGAGCACTTTTTTTTGTTTCTGCTCACGGCACATTTTGAATAATGCTTGGAGGAAAAAAACTTTTCTTTTTATCATTGTTATTTTCATGATAATCACAAGTGGCAAACGATAAAAAGTCCTTTTGTTGAATGCATTTTTAGAAGGAAAAGATGCATGTTTGCATTCAGGCTTAAAACCACTTTTTACTTTTTCCATAGGCGCATTTATTATTTAGCATCGAACAAA